>JAFEMH010007064.1:0-103181 GCA_022495995.1 Adenophora triphylla var. japonica
TGTTTGGTGTAATGATTAAGTCTTAAACAATATTTTGCTTTTTGTTTTGAAATTTATTTCAATGCCTTCGCCTAATTTTTCGGGAGGCATAGAAACATGTAATCATACTTTTTGCAAGTCTCAAATTTCGCTTTTTGGGAGACTTAAACATGTTTAATCTTAGTCGACTTCCATATCCTCGTATGTTTCATGCCTTTAATTTCAAGATATATATGTCGAGCTAGATATATTAAGGAAGAGTCGACCTAAGCCTTGTAAGAATCTCGAAACGAGGCTGATTTAAGGTCGAACCCGGTTGAAAGATGGCATAGGGTGTAGCCTATTGTAACGAATTCCGACCTTGGATCGGACTTGTTATGAGACTAAAAGGCGACTAAGAGCTCCGGGGCTAATGTGTCACGAGGGAAGTCGACGTTGAGAGTCCGGACTTGTTAAAAGACTAAAGGCGACTAAGAGTCGAGGCTAATTAAAGACAAAGTCGAAGCTATGAGTCGGACTTGTTAAAAAGAATAAAGGAGATTAAGAATCGAGCTAATTAAAACAAAGTCGACGTATGAGTAGGACTTGTTAAAAGAATAAAGCCGATTAAGAATCGAGCTCATAAGAACAGAGAGTCGACGTTGAGTCGGACTTGTTAAAAGAATAAAGCCGATTAAGAATCGAGCTCATAAGAACGAAGTCAGACGTTGAGTGGGGACTTGTTAAAAGAACAAAGGCGATTAAGAATCGAGCTCGTTCGAACTAAGGCATTTGGGAGTCGAGCTAAGTTAAAAACCGATGGCCTGCACAACATATCGGAGTCGAACAAGAACAACATTCTTTATTGAAGTACGAACACGCTTACATTAATCCAAAACTAGGAACTAAAACAAGCTTGAACTTGGGAAGGAAATTTGAAAACTAGAAGTAAAAGTATCCGATGAGGTGAGTGGCGTGCCAAGTGATGTTTCAACTCTTCTCCCCCGTGATGAGCTACTCAGTGGTGGTTCCTTCACTGACGCACTCCGGCGACTATGTAAGGACAGCTTCCCAAATGGGATGACTTATTTTCTTTGGGAGTTCCTCCTTCCCATTTTCAATCTTTCTCAACACGTGGTCTCCTACTGGGAATGACTCTTTGCCTTGACCTACTTAGGTCGTGGCAGTAACTTTTATTTCTCTCGCTTTGTAGTGTGCAGACCATTCGTAGGCAAGGTATCTACGCTAGGTCTCGTCGACCCGAATCAAGGCCGATCAACCTATTGATGTCGTTACTCGCTTCCCGGTCGAAGAATGTTACTCTAGCAGATAGGGAAATCCGAGCTTCGGCCGAGTGCCAAGCGGCCTCGATCCATATGTGAGAGCGAATGGGGTTTCCCAGCAGGCCCCGAGTGGTTGTGCAACCGCCCAAAAAGAGCAAGGGGGAGTTCGTCCAAAACCGCTTGTTGCATGCGACCTACGAGTCTGTCTTGAGGTGCGGTAATCCGGTTTGTATTCGCTTAGCCGCTTGCCCATTTCCTTGAGGATAGGCGACGAAGATTGCCAATGCTTGATCCCTACCCGATTCATCTACGCTCAAGGCTCTGAGAAGCGAAGTCCGTTGTCTTATACATGGCTCGAGGAAAACCAAACCGACACCAAATGAAATCGTGAATGAAGTTGATAGCATTCTCCTCTCGTAATGCGAGCCAATGGCTTGGCCTCAACCCATTTAGTGAAGTAATCTATGGCAACGATCACATACTTGCAATTTCCCGAGCGGGTGGGAAGGGTCCAATCAAGTCGACACCCCACATGTCAAATGGCCAAGTTGCAATCATCGGAGTCCGCTCGGTGGTAGGCATATGAGGTAAGTTGGCAAACCTTTGGCATTGATCACATTGTTGAACAAAGTTATGAGTACGCCTCTCATGTGCGGCCGCATAATACCCCAAAGTGATTAACTTGTCGGCAAGAGTCCCGGCCCCGGTGTCCGCCGCAAATCCCATCGTGTACTTCATGTATCAATAGGGCGACCTCTTGAGGGTGGATGCACTTTAGCAATGGTCGAGTGTAGGATCTTCGAATGCATTGCCTCCTTGAATGACGTATCTCGGAGCTTTCTTTTTGATTGCTCGAGCTTTCTTCTCGTCATCGGGCGGCTCGCCACTTTCTATGTACGCCTTCATTTCTTCGATCCAACACTTCTCATAAGCCCAGGCTTGAAGTGTCCTCTACACACCGAATTTTTATTCTCTCATAAGCCGGATTTTCGAGGAAAGAGATGGGCTCTTCATGTGGCTCATCCGAAGTGGCTAATTTCGAGAGGAGGTCGGCTAGCTCGTCGTCTTCCCTTCCAATCCTCCGAATCTCCCTGCATTCCAAATCCTTTATCGCCTCCTTCACCTGTGTCAGCGAGATTTGATCGTAGTGGAACTAAGCCACTTCGTACTCGCCACCTCTGGTTGACTATCGCTTGGGAATCACAATAAGCCATGATTTTTGTCGCTCCAAAACACTTCGCGTATTTTGATGGCCGCTATCAAGGCTTCGTATTCAGCCTGGTTGTTGGAAGCATCAAATTTGAACCTTAGTGACTCCTCGTACACCGTCCCGCATTCCCGGTTCAATTAGCACTATCCCGGCTCCACCGCTATTCTTGGTCGCCGATCCATCTCGAATAGACCTTCCAACAATCATCGGGTAGACCGATGTCGACCTGAGACTCCGGTTCTTTCCCTTTAGTTTTCTCTTTCTGAGCTCGTGCCGTTCGCCGTCTTCCTTGGTGAACGTAAGCTCGACCAAGAAATCTCGCTAGAGCTTGAGCCTTCGGTGCCTTTCGAGGTCTATACTCAATGTCAAATTCGGTAAGGGCAATTGACCAATTGAGCAATCGACCCGAACTCTCCGGCTTGTGTAATATTTTTCTCAAGGTGCATTAGTCGATCCCACGATCGGGTGAGCTAAGAAATAAGCTCGCAGCCTTCCTGAAGCTACGACTAGAGCATAGCGACCTTCTCAAAGCATTGTAATACCCGCTCTCCACATCCGATAAGGCTTTGCCGATGTAGTATACCGGCTTTTGAAGCCCTTCCTCTTCTCTAATCAAGACCGCCGCCCGACTTGTCTCCCACACAGACATACACAAACAAGGTCTCGCCAAGGGTCAATGCTCAATAGTGGAGGAGTAGCAAGGTATTCTTTGAGTTGTTGGAACGACGAATGACATTCGGCCGTCCACTCAAAGTTTTTCGTTCCCCTCAATGATTTGAAGAAGGGGAGAGACCTTTCAGTAGACTTGGATATAAAAGCGACCTGAGGCTGCCACCCTGCCATTGAGTCGTCGTGCATCTCTTTTATACTTGTAGTCTCCTTCATCCTCGACTAGAGCCTTGATCTTTTCCGGGTTGGCCTCTATACCCTCTGGGACACCATGAATCCAAGGAACTTTCCAAATTTCTACTCAAAAACACGCTTCTTTGGGGTTGAGTTTCATGCCGTTTGCTCGCAGATTGGCGAATGTTTCTTTTAAGTCGACTACGTGACGTCTAGTCTTAGTTTTAATGACCATATCATCGACGTAAGCCTCCATATTTCGGCCAATTTGGGAGGCAAAGACTTTGTTCACCATTCTTTGATAAGTCGCCCCTGCATTCTTCAATCCAAACGGCATCATGTTGTAGCAATAGATGCCTCCAGCCGCCTGAAATGCCGTCTTTACTATGTCGTCCTCATGCATCTTAATCTGGTGGTACCCTAAGTAAGCGTCGAGGAAACTGAGGGTGGAGTGACCAGCAATAGAATCAACTAGTTTGTCGATTCTTGGAAGAGGATAGCTGTCCTTCGGGCAGGCGAGATTTAGAGTGGTGAAGTCGACACACATCCGCCATTTGCCATTTGATTTCTTCACCATGACCACATTGGCCAACCATGTTGTGTGAGTGGCCTCCTTAATTATCCCTGCACTTATAAGTTTTTGTACCTCAGTTTTTATGGCTTCCTCCTTATCACGAGCAAAACTTCTCAATTTTTGGGGTCTAGGCTTTATGGTCGGGTTGACTTCAAGTCGGTGAACGGCGACCTCTTCCTTGATTCCCCTCATGTCTTCTACTCTCCATGCGAAGACGTCATTACTCTACTTGAGTAGCTCAATGATTTCTGCTCGCTCCTCAACAGATAGCTGCTTTCCAATTTGAATTTTTTGGTCGGGGTAGGAAGGGTTAGTGATTACTGACTCTAGCTCATCCACAACTTCTAACTCTGGACCATCTCGAACCTAGCGGGTTTCAATGATGATTTCTCGACCCTTTCGTCTCTCTTCGGCCCCCAAGTGTGGAGCTTCTTCATATCATATCATCCGGCTTATTTGCAACCTCGGTGGTGGTGGTGGCCCCCGAGTTATTGTCGATCTGAGGCATAGGTTGCCTGATGAGGACTTGGTCGACCATAACTACATCTGGATCGACCTCTGTGGTTTCAGAGTGACGTGTTGACTCAATCATGACCTCGTCATTTGAGCGATAGGTCGACTCCTCCACATTGGTGATTGTTGACAGTCGAGTAGTTTTGGTGACCGACTGGGACAGCTTCAAGTAGCCATCTGCAGTCTCAATTTCTAACTCCCTTTTCTTTCTTTCTCTGAGAACATGATCCAGGTAGGCTCGAGTTGTGCCTTGTACACATCCTATTCCAGCAGGTGTGGGGAACTTGACTCGCTGGTGAGGAATTGATGCTACCATTCCAAGCGCGACCTATCCTGGAATACCAAGTATAGCAGCGTAATCACTGTTCACATCTATTACAATAAATTGTACCTTTGATATGACCCTGTAGGGGTGCTGGCCTAGGTCGACGTCGAGCTCTATCTGGCTTTTAGCATCAACTCGATGGTTGGTGAAGCCCTCCAACCTGCCGTCATACCTTTCAAGCTGCTCATCATTAAGTCCCATCTCCTGGAAAGTTTTGTAGAATAAAATGTCCTTGCAGGCCCCCGTGTCAACTAGGAGTCTGCTCGTCGTACATCCGTCTATGAGACCTGGGATGACGAGAACATGCTCCCTAGCCGCCATATTAGTTGCCAGTTCATGGGGGTAGAAGCTGACGGCTTCATCTCTGACATCTCTTCTTGGAGGCACATGTGGGGCCTTACTGAGTTGAAAATTTTGTGCTTGATTGCGGTGTTACTGGCTTGCTCTGTAATGACCCCCAGATTCAATCTAGGTTGCCTCGGTCCTTGTTGTCCACCTGCAGGCTGTTCGCCTCCACCAGTTTGAGGCCTCTTCACATATGCGTCGAGTCTTCCCTGCTCGACCATTCATTGGATAATGCGCTTCAAGCCTAAACAATCCTCCGTGAGATGGCCCGTGTCCTTGTGGTAATCACAGTATTTGATGTTGTCCCTTCTGAACTTGTTGCCTGGGTTCATTGGGGCAGGTGGAGCCAACTCGATTGCATTCAGGATTTCAGTTCGACTCACCGTTAGGGGAGTGAAAGTCTTGGGCACCTTCTCTGTCGCCCTTGTCCTGTTCTTGCCATTTTTATTGTTTCCTCCATTCTTGTTGGAGTCCTTCTTGTCATCAGCGACCTCAGTCTTGGGGCCTTTTCCATTCTTCTTTTCTTTTCTCTCCTCGGCTAGCGCGACATTATATACCTTTTCGAACAACTCCTGTCGAGTTGTATTTATACGAACCGGTGAGTTCATAATCCATGTCCGCCGAGGAAATACCATTCCCGAAGGTTGATAACTTCCTGTCGCCGAGATCTTCCTCGATCTTGTCCACCATCTCCTTGAACTTGGTGAAGTAGCTCATTGAGCTTTAACTTTTAGCTTGCACCAAGTTGCTTAGATCAGTAACCGTCACTTTTCGAGCTCCAGCAGTCGAGAAGCGATCTAGGAATTTTGTTCTTAAACACGTCCAGGTGGTGATGCTACACCACAAACTATTGAACCATGTCAAGGCCTAGCCCTGTGAGCGTGCTTATGAGGGCTTTGCACATATTGTCGTCCCTCATTGGCGACAAAACACATCGTGGCTTCCAGGTGTGCTATGTGATTCTTGGCATTGGTTGCCCCTGAGTACTTTTCCAATAGGGGCAATCTGAAACTAGGAGGAGGTCGACTGTCTCTCATCTCCTTGGATAGAGGTCGAAGAGCAAAGTCAACTCGTTCAACCTTTCCAGTATCCTTTTTCTTCTCTTCCTCCCATTGTTCGAACTTTCTCTTCCACCGGGAGCCACTCCCTAGCATCGTCTGCCCTCTCCAACAAAGGGGGAACAGATTCGACCTTTGGCCCTCGCTTCGGTGGAGTCATTTGTCTCCCTTCTCCTGCCTCGTGGGAGGAGCTCTTTCCGATCGAACTGGAGACCTTTGTCTGTCATTCCTTTGTGGCGACCTGCGCCTATCATCTCTGGTAGGCGACCTGCGCCTATTACCCCCGAGTGGCGACCTGCGCCTCTCGTCTCTTATAGGCGACCTACGCCCATTCCTGTCCCTATGGGATCCCGATCTTTGTGTCCTGCGGGGGAACCACGTCGGCTTCTATTGGCCTCTAAATGCGTCCTCAAATCTGATTGAGCCTCCGCTCTCTATTTCGCGAGGCTAGCCCTTAAGTCATTACTCGGAACATGGACAGCGATCGAGGTCGGACTACCATCCTTTGATCGCATTTTGACCCACACCCTCATCGGGCCTAACACTCCCGGCCGTTGCCCTGTTTGAGGCTCCGAGAGGGAGACACCCTCTCTCGATCTTATATCCGCCTTCTCGGCCTCCTCTGTGCCAATAGCTCGGCCAAAATCTGGGCTCGCTCCAATAACATTTCCTTCTGCTCGATGGGTTGGATGAGGGACTTGCCCTATTTCCAACATTCACCCGAGCAATTGACGCCAGGGAGGTGGAGCTCCTTGTCCCTCCATGTGTCTTTTCCCCCTTCTCGTATCGGCAATCCCCCCGCATCAACAACACCGGTAGAGCGTGTTGCTCTACCATGAGGGCGATTTAGTAGGGAAGGAGGCAGATTTGCGTTTTCAGCATTGGCGTTGAAATCTGCGTTGGTGTTGGCATTCACCTCATTGAGTTCATCAGAAGCTTCTGTCACATGCCCGTCTGGGGTTACCATTGTTGTAGGTTGAAGAGATCTTCGAGGTCAAGCTAAAGCACAGTTCCCGGCAATGGAACCAAACCGATCTTTGCGGGCTAATTGTGCTTATCGGTAATCCTCCACGTGGCGGGACCAATCACCTCTCCTTGACTCAAATCGAACCCACGACTAGCCGGATGTGTCTCCGGCGAAGACGCTCGGGCGTGAGAGTAAGATAACGATTGTATATAGCTCAAAATGTATTGAATAATGAATTCAGATGACAAAATGGCAGTTACCTTTCACCGTTTGGTAGTGATGAAGTATTTATAGGCAATAGTGGTGTATTTTTGGGGAGGCGACATGTGCTCCGAGATTGTAGCGGCGGTTATTGGTCATGGGAACGTGTCTATAACGGCCCCTGATTTGTAGGGATGTGATTATGAGAATTGTTCAACCAAATATGCCGACAAGTGTCAGGTCGTCACTTGTTGTTTAGGTCGAGGTCGCCATTTGAGGAATGGTCGACCTGACTGACGGGTAGAGCATGGATCGTACCCGTATTGGAGCTTGGATAGTGAGGTCGGACTAAGTTAGGTCGGGACCTGATGGGTCGGACGTTGGGCTTAGTCGACTGATATGTGAGACGGGCCGTGGGCCTTGCATTGATTGGGCCTGGCCCCCTTGATAGGCTGGGGCAATAGCTGCTTTGAGGATTGGACTTTGCTTACTTGGCCCAACTCGACACCTTTGGTATGTTCAGGACCGAGTTTTGGATTGTAACAACTACTAAGGACACCCTTTAACACCATCACACCTTTTTTACACTAAGACTAATACTCTTTTTGATACTATAATTTGCACTCTTTAACACTGTCATTGACATTGTTTTAACACTAACTTAAGCACTATTTAACACTAGTACTAACACTTTTTAACACTATAACTGACATTATTTATCACTACTACCGATCCTATTTTTAACACTTCACTGACACTTATAAACATAATCATTGTCGGTTATTAACAACTAGTACATGTCAGTGTTCAAGGACACGGGTTTTTTTTTTTTTTAATTTTTTTTTTTAATTTTTTTTTTTTAATTTAAAAAAAAATTAAGGGCAAAATGGGAAAGGAACAAATGTATGAAAGCAAAATGGAAAATTTGCCGCTTGAAACTGTTCATTCAACTGTTCATGAGATGAGGTGGACAACTCTAATTTATACTATAGATAGATGGTTGAAAGTATTGATTCAATGTTTATAAGTGTCACTATAAATAAATGATGTTTTATACGATCAACACTGACAATTTATAACATTAGCATTGATACTTACAAAAGGTACGTTTACGTTTTTAAAAAAAAAAAAAAAGTTTTTCTTAACCGATTTTTCACTAGATTAATGCTAACTAATTTTATAATATTATTTTAAAGGTTTTATTTTGATTGGTTAGAAAAATATTTTTTTACATTATGAACTTATATTTAGATACACACTCCACTCTTTAAATAATAGTTATAATTAATTTAATTATGGTTATTTAAAAAAGGATGATTTTTTTTTATCAAACTTATAAAGAGTATGACATATTTCTTTATTTATTTATTTTTGACAAAACTCAAGAGGATTGATTTGTTAACAATTGATATTATGAAAGTAACTTAATGGAATAAAAGTGACGGACTAGGCCCAATGTATGAAGCCCAATTATTCAGACGTTATTACAGCTACGTCATCGAGTGGGTCGGCTCAGTTATTATAAGGCCCATGGCCCATCAACAAAGATCAGTCGACCTAGCTCATTGTCCGACCATCAATGTTCCCGACCTAGCTTTGTCCGACATACGATCATCTCCTTGTACGAATTATATCTGGCTATAAATCAAAGTCGGGTCGACCTTGATCTACTCAGGCGACCTCGACCTACAGAGACGTACGTCGACCAAAGACTGTCCATAAATAAGTGCCTCCTATAATTTCGGAGTACGTTATGCCGATATTATCTCCACAATTTACGGGATCTTATACAATCCTACTACAACACTAACTCTTATCAAGGCTATAAATACCTCACAACATCCAACGTTACAAAGTAATGTCTTATTTGCTATTCAATTGATTTCAATACAGTTTATAAGCTAAAACACGTGAAACTTACTCTCACGTCGGAGGGTCTTAGCCGGAGACCATCCCGGCTAGTCGTGTGTTCATTGGTTTCAGGTCAACGCTAGGAGATCAACCTAATTGCTGGACTGAAACTGATCAACACGTTCCTTGCAGCATCAGTTTGGTTCCATTGCCGGGAACGAAGCATATTTGACTTTGAAACTCTACTCAAACCATAACAATGGTATCTGATGGGCACACAGCTACCCCCTCCACCGAGCACGAACTCGGAAACGCCAGTAGAAACACGGACGCCAGTGCCGAAAATCGTAACACCAATTTGCCTCCTCCCCCACCAGGACGCCCAGCTAGAAGAGCCTTGCTGATGGCACAAGCTTGCAGGATAATAGAAGGCAAAAAAGACCTATGCCCGAGCAAGAAGAAGGTCAGTAGCCAAAACGAATCCAAGTGGGTCGAACAGTTGCAGGCGACAATCCAGGTCCCTCAACTACTCACCCCAGTAGGAAGGATTTTCTGTTGGAGCGGGCTAGATTGCTCTAAAGTTTGTTAGAGGTTCATGAGGAGTTGCTCGACATGCCAGAATCTCCTAAAAACGACAGAAGATCACATCGACATGCTCCTTCAGTCACCTCCCACAGACGAACTAACGGAGGTACTATAAACAATGGAGGTCCCAGACCGTCTGCTGAGCAACCGACGATCGAGATGCCTCATCCCTCCCATATCTTCATTAACCTCACAGTCGACCTGAGAGATGGGCTAAATCAGCAGAGGGAGCAAGAGGCTGACTCAGCTCATAGGAGGAGGCTCGCAGCTGATAGGGCTCGACATAGGTCGCCCTCGAGAGGAGAAAGGTCGATGTCCCATCAGGAAAGGAGAGAGGTGACACCCCCACGGAATGACAGGCAGCGAGCCATCTCTAGAAGAGAGCCTCACAGGGAGGAAAGACAGAAATCCAACACTGTCTCACATCAAACGAGCGACTTGGATGCTAGGGAGCTCCTCGATCTGAAAAGGAGGTTAGATAGCATGGAGGCTGACAAAAAAGAGAATGATGGAAAGGTCAAACGAAACTACAGTACTCTTCGACCGTTGGCCCAGGAGTTGCTCGATAGAAGTCCACCTATTGGTTTCAAGCTACCCTCGTTGGAAAAATATTCAGGCACGACCAACGCTTTAAACCACATGCAACATTTTGAAGCCACGATGTGTTTGGTCTCCTCCAGGGATGACGTGTTATGCAAAGCGTTGACCAGCACCTTTACTGGTGCAACGCTGACTTGGTTTCGTGGTTTGACTGCTGGTTATATAACCTCGTGGGAGTACATGAGGAACAAGTTTCTAGATCGATTCTCTACGGCTGGGGCCCGTAAGAAGACAGTCACCGACCTAAACAACCTAACTCAAGGGAAAACAGAAAGCACCATGAGTTACTTCACAAGGTTTAAAGAGTTGGTCTACCAAATTGAAGAGGACCTGCCAGATAGGGATGTAATCAATTGTTTTCGAAAAGGAGTGTCCTCTCCCGATCTGGACTACGAGCTCCAAGTTAGGAGGGCGACTACGAGGCAAGCGTTGTTTGAAAGGGTTTATGATGTGGCCGTAGCTGAAGAGAGAAAGGAAAAGAAGAAAGACATGGGCTCGAAACATTCAGAAGTTGGAGAGTCTAATAAGGGGGGTCAGGCCAAGCACAATGACAACAACAAGAAGGGAAAAAATAGAACGAGGGCGAATGGAGAGTCCCTGAAAGTTTCACCCCTTTAACTGTGAGTCGGACTGAGATTATGAATACAGTTGACCTGGGCCCACCTGCTCCGATAAACGCCCAAAACAAATTCAGAAGGGACAACAACATATTTTGTGATTTCCATAAAGATACAGGGCACACTACTGAGGAATGTATGAGTCTGAAACGGATCATCCAGAAGTGGGTTGATAGTGGAAGGATGGATAGGTTTGTGAAAGGAGCTCGACCTACCGGAGGCGAGCGACCTGATGGTACAATACCAGAACTGAGGCAGCCGAGGTTAAATTTGGGGGTGATTTCTGAAGAAACAAGCAACACCGCCCTAAAACACAAGATTTTTCAGCTCAACAAGGCTCCCTATGTGCCTCCAAGGAGCTGTATCCCGAACGATATTATCAATTTCCACCCCTACGAGCTGGCTACCAACATGACTGCTAGAGAGCAAATCTTGGTGATACCAGTACTGATTGATGAATGCACGTCGAGCAGGATATTGGTAGACACGGGGGCCTGCAAAGACATCCTCTACTACAAAACTTTCTTGAGTATGGGGCTAACATATGCTAGACTGTCGCCTTACGCAGGTCGACTAGAGGGATTCACCAATCACAGGGTGGATGCCAAGGGGCAGATCGAGCTGGAAGTAGACATTGGACATCATCCGTTGAGGACAGTGGCAAAGGTAACTTTTATAGTCATTGACATAGTAAGTGACTATCATGCTATTCTTGGTATCCTTGGGCAGGTCGCTCTTGGAATGGTCCCATCAATCCCCCATCAGAGGGTCAAGTTCCCTACTATGTCAGGAGTGGGGTACGTTCTTAGCAATGCCAGAGCATACCTGGATAACGTCCTAAAATCCAAAAAGAAGAGAGATCTAGAGATTGATACTCCGGAAGCAAGCTGGAAGCTCTCCAAATCAGTCACCACAACCTCGAGACTATATACAATCACATGTGTAGAAGAGGTGACATATCCCTCACATGACCATGTCATGACTGAGCTGACACGTCCCACCCAAAACACTATGGTCGAAATAGATACAATTATGGTTGATCAAGTCATCATATGCGACCTAAGCCTCCAGATCAACTACAACTCGGGGGCCACCAGTGGGGAAATTGCAGCTGAGTTGGATGATATGATTGTCGAAGAAGCTCCACACTTGGAGGCTGAAGAGAGAAGAAGGGTGAGAGAGATCATCGTTGAAACCCTGCAATTCAGAGATGGTCCAGAGCTAGAGCCAGGTGACGAGCTGGAAGAAATAGTTGCAAATCCTTCCTACCCCGATCAACTCATCAGAATAGGGAGACAGTTGTCACATGAAGAAAGGGCAGAAATAGTCGAGTTGTTGAAAAAAAGCACGGACGTCTTTGCCTGGCAAGTAGATGATATGAGGGGGATAAAGGAAGAGGTCGTCGTGCATCATTTGGGGGTCAACCCCACCATCAAATTCAAAGAGCAGAAGCTGCGGATTTTTGCTCGCGACAAAGAAGAAGCCATCAAGCGAGAGGTAAACAAACTCCTTAGTGTAGGTATCATTAAGGAGGCATCCTATACCACCTGTCTAGCAAATGTGGTGATGGTAAAGAAAGCAAATGGCAAGTGGAGGATGTGCGTTGACTTCACCGACCTAAACGTAGCTTGCCCCAAAGACAGCTATCCTCTACCAAGGATTGACAAGTTGGTCGACTCTATAGCCGAACATGCAACATTGAGCTTCCTCAATGCTTACTCAGGTTACCACCAGATCAAGATGCACGAGGACGACATAGAAAAAACTGCCTTCCAAGATGCTGGAGGTACATATTGCTACGTCATGATGCCCTTCGGGCTGAAGAACGCTGGAGCGACCTATCAGAGGATGGTCAACAAGGTCTTTACAAATCAGGAGTCAACCTGCATTAATGAGGTACAACGACTAAACGGTAGAGTGGCAGCTCTAGGTTGCTTTATAGCAAAATCTGCAGAGAGGGCTCTCCCCTTCTTCAAAAGATTTAGGGGGACGAAAAGTTTCGAGTGGATGACCGAATGCACATCGTCATTCCAGCAACTCAAAGAGTACCTAGCCTCTCCCCCTTTGCTGAGTAGCCCGATCATGGGAGAAAACTTGTTCGTATTTCTATCTGTCGGGGATCGAGTTGTGGCTGCAGTGTTGGTTAGAGAAGAAGACGGAGTTCAGAAGCCCATTTATTATGTGAGTAAGGCGTTGTCCGATGTAGAGGGGAGATACTACAATACTGAAAAGGTAGCCTATGCCTTGGTAGTAGCAGCCAGAAAGTTACGAGCTTATTTCTCAGCTCACCCTATAGTCGTGCTGACAAATGCACCTCTGAGGAAGATTTTGCACAAGTCGGAGAGTTCAGGCCGCCTGCTAAATTGGTCGATAGAACTAACAGAGTTCGACATAGAGTACAGGCCTCAAATGGAATTAAAAGCTCAACCTTTGGCAGACTTTTTGGTCGAGCTTACGTTCACCAAGGAAGAAAGCAAAGAAAGCACCCCAAAGGAAAGTGTGAAGGGGAAGGAACAATCAAGCTGACCAGTAATAAGTTTGCCCGAAGATTGCTGGAAGGTCTATTCAGATGGTCTGCGAGCAAGAATGTAAGCAGAGCTGGAATCGTTTTGATCGAGCCCGAGACAGTAAAGTATTTGAAGAGGCTTTGAGGTTCAAGTTTGAGGCTTCCAACAACCAGGCCGAGTATGAGGCCTTGGTCATTGATATTGAATATGCCAAATGCTTAGGGGCGACCAAAGTTATTGCCTATTGTGACTCTCAGCTGATCGTGAACCAAGTCAGGGGGAAATACAGTGATCTAGTGAAAAGGTTGGTCCAGGACTTGGAGTTATGGGAGATTTAAAGAGTAGGCCATGAGGATAACGAGTTGGCCGACCTACTCTCCAAGTTGGACACATTAGACAAACAGCATGAAGAGCCAATCTCCTACTTAGAGCATCCAACATATGAAAGAGTACAGGTTCTATGCTCAGTAGACAGCTCTAAGTGCTGGATTGATGAGATGAAGGCCTATATAAAAACAGGCGAGCTACCTACTGACGAGCAGGCAGCTAGAGCAATCAAGAAAAAGTCCCCAAGTTTGTCATATACGGAGATGCATTGTTCAGAAGGTCATTCGTGAAGCCATTACTAAGGTGTGTTCACCCCATGAAAGTCACTCAGCTTTTGCACGAAGTTCATTGTGGGGTATGTGGTGGACACCCGGGGGCCAAGACTTTAGCGGACAAACTACTCACTTTGGGTTATTATTGGCCTCACTTAAGAGAAGATGCTTGAGAATTTGTTCAGAAATGTGACAAGTGCCAGAAGTATGCCGACCTACCAAGACTGCCTACAATCGAGCAAACCCCAGTGATCGCTGCTTGGCCATTCAGCATATGGGGGGTAGATTTGATCAGACCCTTCCCACCCGCCCGTGGAAACTGCAAGTACGTGATCGTTGCCATTGACTACTTCACTTAGTGGATCGAAGCTAAACCTTTAGCCAAGATTACTGAAGAAAACACCATCAATTTTATCCACGACTACATCTGGTGTCATTTTGGAGTGCCTCATGCAATCGTGCGGATAACGGGCTACAGTTCTCAACTGGGTTTGAAACAGAAATGAACAGATTGAGAGTCAAATATTGGAAGTCGTCAGTTGACTATCCTCAAGGAAACGGGCAAGCAGAAGCGGCAAACAAACTTATCTTATCAGTACTAAAGACGGGCTTAGTGGGTTGAGCTGGCAGATGGTTGGACGAACTGCCCCTTGCTCTTTGGGCAATCCGCACAACCACCCGGGGGCCTACAGGAGAAACCCCATTTGCCCTTACTTTTGGGTCGGAGGCCATGGCACCTGCCGAGCTACGAGTTTCTACAGCTAGAGTGGTTTTCTTTGATCATGATCAGAACACTTCCAACAGATTACTCGTCCTGGACTTGCTTGAAGAGAAACAAACAACTGCCAACTCAAAATGGTGAATTACAAACAGAAAGCCAAGGGCTACCACGACAAGAAGGTCAAGAAGAGGTCATTCAAAGTAGGGGACTACGTTCTATGGAAAATTGAGGTGACTGGAAGAAAGGCAAAACAAAACAAGTTATCTCCTAACTGAGAAGGTCCTACGTCGTTGTAAGTACCCAAATCTGGCTCATGCCTTCCGGTTAAACTTTCCGGCAATTTCTGTAAGTTTTCCGGTAATTCCCCGAACCTTCCTAGTGTTCCGGAAATATTCCGGAACTGTCCCAAATTAATTAAGGGCTGAAAGGAAGGCTTATCCATTAAGAAACACGTTTTTCTTAATTGGGAGGAAAGTTCTAGAATTTGCCACCTTGCATGATTCTAGAAGTGCTGAGTCATTGTGGATAATGCCGCACGGCTGCATTAGCCAAGGACCTCCAGCCACACGGCTTCATTCGCTCTTCTCAGATTGCCTATAAATAGAGCCCTCCTCTACCCATTTTAATCATCAACAAAAAACACAATATCACCACAATACGAAAAATTCACTCCAAAAAGTTGCTAGAAGTCCAAGAAGGTGAAGAAGAAAGCCAAGAAGCCTCCTCCCTCCTCCTTGAAGATCCAAGATCGATCCTTCCTCCTAGCTCCATCCAAAGAAGAAGAGGAAACCATTGGTAACCTCTCACACCCTAACCTTGCATCCTAATTGCTCTACATGATTTAATTGCTCATTGCATATATTGTTATTATCCTTGCTTGGGACTTGGTAGTTTAAAGATCATATCTTTATCATCCCCCTTCCCCTTTGCATGCATTAGGCATCCCTTGCCATTAAAAATGTAATCTTTATATATAAAGGTGCATCCTTTGCACCTAAAAATCCAATTTTTACATAAAAATGTCATCTTAATGCATCCTTTGCATATAAAGATCAAGTCTTTATCATAAAAATGCATCTTTTGCACATAAAATCCTTTTTCATGCACCCTTTGCATTAAAGATCATATCTTTATCCTAAATTAGCATCCTATGCTTTTCAAAATGCAATCTTTATGCATCCTTTGCATATTAAATGTTAATTTCTTCATAAAAATGCATCCTTTGCATAAAAATCATGTCTTTACATTTAAAAAAGCATCATTTGCAATAAAGATCACTTTTTTAAATCAAAAAGCATCCTTTGCAATCCAAAAATGTCATCTTTTCACAAAAATGTCATTTTTATCATGCATTTCCCCCATATCCCCATTAGCAACCTTGGAACAGATCGGTGTAAAGATCCTATCTTTACATCGTTTCCTCCATAAAGGTTTCATGATCTCTTTAGAAAGGGACAACCTTGAACCCTATATCTCCAATTATCGCTTAAGACGAGTATGAAGCATCTATATGAGCTCGACCGTCTTAAAGCGTAAGATTGATGGGCTAAGGACCCTCCTTTTCTAAAGAACCTCATCTTTGACTATAAAGGGAGTCATTCTCTCGATCACGCAAGTCCCGAGGTTAAAAAGCGATGATCATAAGTCCAAGATGAGGACGGGATCAAAATCCCGAATACATAAAATCCAAGAAATCCCGAGCGACAACCAATAAATGGTTTGTACGTCCGGAAGACAACTTGGGACATTCCCTCCCCTTATTTTCAAACACATGCACACAAGAAAGCACGCAAGCAAGCACGGTTAATGGAATCTTGGGAGACTTGCTCCGGCAAGGCACCTTGGGTGAACGACGATCCGTTCTTCCCAAGGGGTAACTTAACCTCCGAACCCATAAAAATCTTTTTTTCAAAGTTTTGAGGTAATCAAAATGGCGTGGCGACTCCGTTTTTCAAATTAAACCGGATGTCTTCAAACTCGCGTGAATCCAACACACAAAATTTGGGCACACATTCACAGTTTGGCGACTCCGCTGGGGAATATCCCAAAGGAGAAAAGCTTTATTTTCAAAACAAAAAAATCGATACTCGGTATATAGGTGGACACCACTTAACCTTCCTGTATCGCTCCCTAACCCGGGGCTTGGGATAACCGGTGGTTTAACAATCCCACGTACCAATATCCCTTTTCGAAAAAAAAATTTTGAAAAAAAAAATAAAAGAAAGCTTTTCCCTTTGAGCGGGTTAGACTTCCGTCGCTGATTTCATTAATCGTGCTTGCTTTCTTTGCCTTGCATTGCATCATTTGCATCTTGGAATCTGTGCATACTTCGAACGGGAAACAACCCGAAAATAGCAAAGGAGTGGAACCTGGAAAATTGATCCATGCAGTCGTACGGCTCAATCCTCCTTGGATTCTGACCGAGCGACCTCAGTGGAAATTCCACCAGGAAAAATTGAGGTTAATCTGGCAGTCCTGGCAGCTTGGGGCTACTCAGCTCCAAGACTGACTGGGGCTCCCAGAAAATTTACGTGCTTATCTGCTGCATTCTCCCCCATCCCGAAAAATCATTCCTTTAAAACACATTTATGAAAATCTCTGTTTTAACTCAAAAAGGAACATTTTTAGGAGACCGCACACTACGCGCACCTGATATATCCTGTACACTTTGCACGCACGTCCTTCAAACCCGGGGTGGTTCCAGCTGCAGTCACGGACAGCCTTACGATGCTCCCGGGCGCGCACGGAATCATTCCAACCTCCCCATGGTAGCCAGTGTCGACCAATGCACAGTACGTGTCACACGTTTCAAAAAACTGTGACTTTATGGTTGGTTTTTGGTCTAGTCCGTGTCATATAGCCCAGTTGCATACCCTCGTAAAGGTCAAGCCTTAGTTCATAACGGAAGTCAAGGTCTCTCGCTCAAGCGAAACCCTGCCAAAATTCCGACAAGGAAAAATTGGTAGAACCTTGACTCCGACATTGACTTTGACCTTGACCTGCACGGAATGCGTAAGAGCCGAGACCGAGTCTTTGCCAAAAAATCCAATGATCTTTCGCTCAAGCGAAGGTCTGCCAAAATTCCGACAAGGAAAAATTGGCAAGATCTTGACCCGGCATTGACTTCGATTCTGACTCACGCACTGCGTATGTAACGAAGTTCAATGTGACATCGCGTCATCCGGATTTTGCCGCCCGACCCATGCCTATTATCTTCTCGGACATTACCGAAAGTCAAAACGTCATTCGCTCAAGCAAAACTCTGCCAAAATTTCGTTAAGGCAGAAAGACGAGACTTTCCCGGTATTGCCTTGACCATAATTCGCATCGCTCGTGCGTTGAAAGCTCCTATGACCCGCTAGACCCGTTAGGAGCGTTCTTCTCTCTCGGTCGGTGGGATCCGCGTGCCCTATAGGACCACTCGCCGGGTGTCCACCCTGGGAGGTCGAAATACGGGTGGAATACGAGGGGCTTATAGACGTAGTGACGGAACCCAGCGATCCGGGATCTAGAGTAGTTGCGAAAAAGAAGGGCAAATCCCTTTTCCAACCAAATAGAAATTAATAAAAGACAACATTTTAAGTAAATTTGGAAGATTCCTAATTTGCATATTGCTTGAGCCTTGACCTAAACACCTACCCCGAGTCTAAACCTCTCCCATCCCTTTCCCGCGGCGAGAAAGAAGTGGGTGAGAACACCAGTCGGCTGACTTGTTAGCGCGAGAATTCTCGGAACGGTTCGCGAGAATCCTCGGTTTGGTCGATTCAGAGAGTCGAGAATGGCCGATTTGACGGAGAACGTCTTGGTTTGGGTAACCGGATGACTAGGGAAGAAGAGCTAGCCTATAGCCAATGCCCTCCCCAATCCTCATATAATCCATTGCCAAAGACTGTCCCTTTTCGGTCTTCCCCAATATCCCAAGCCGTCGGGAGTCCCGACACCCTCGCGGCCTTTGCATTCCCCGTGGGACTCTTTCCCTCCTTTCGGCTGATCCAAATCTCCTTACCACGGAATCTCGGTACCGGCTGACCTCTCTAATTTCGTCAACGCCTGTGAATTTGCCTATCTCCCGGACGGTGGTAGTGAAGAATCGATCGGAAATGAGAATAGGAATGGATGGATTCTACGATGATGATGACAGAGTTCGGTAGAAGGAATGGACTTGGAGTCAGCGGAAGTGAAACCCAAAGGGCAAGATGAGGTAGAAAACCACAAACCTGGAATAGGGGATGGAATCACTTCAAAGTGTATCTGCAGCCTGTGTGAAGGCTTGGGAAAGGAAAAGGATGCTAGCTCAGATGAGGCAGCGTATGAATCCTACATCCTAGAGTTCAATACTCCTTACAAAGACTTGGTCGGTGAATGGAGGGACTTAATTGAAGCTTTAGCTGAAAGAGGGAAGTGGGCTCCACCCGCCGATCTGGAACACGTAAGCGTCGCTGAAGCCAAACCCTCATCCGGAAGAGTAGACTCCATTGCAGTGCTGAGAATCACCCCTGAGACCTTGTCTGAAGAAGAATGTATGGATGCCTTGGAAAGAGTCCTAAAATTTGAAGCGACCCCGGTCCCCTTTATGTCCTGTGATGACAATGATGTTTTCTTGGTAATCCCCAAGTCAGAGGAAGAGTCCAAGATACCTCTTATATGGCGTCAAGTATCCCGACCTGCTTTTGCCCTCATTGGTCATCAGAGTCAAGATGAGAGTTCTCACGAGAGTTCTTGTAGTGATGCGATGAAGACACGGTCGAAGTGCCGGAAGGAACGGTAGAGGAATGGTTAGCCCGGAAAGCCGAAAAGCCCGGAAAACCTTCCCGACGGTAAAGAACGAGAACCCGCCATGAGGTTTGACCCGCGAAATCCTTATTGATGATGGAATTTCCCACTTCAGAAAGTGTTTGGCCAACGTCAAAGATGCCGTCAGAAGGTTGACCCCTAGAGAAAGAAGGGACATGCTTGACAGCGATGAGGAATGTGATCCCACTCTGTTGAAAAAGTTGCTAGGTCCGGATGAGAAAGCCATTCGCCAGGCTCCAAACCCCGAAAGTGATAACTCCTGTTGCATGCTGACTTTGAAAAGTTTGAATGAGGCTGTGAAGGCTTTAAACGGAGAAGGTAAGGCTGAAACCGACGGTTGCTAAGCCAACTAGAGAGTCGAGAACCACGAGAAGGCCGAAAGCCATTAACTTGGGATCGGGTTCGAAGCGGCCTATGCCTCCGGTAGCGCCGTTAATCGGATTAATCGGCGAAAGTGGCCATACGCCGGCAAGAGCCCGCCTCGACTTTGAAAGAGGCGACAAAATCCTCCGGTAAGAATGATGATTCGGAAAGTCTAATGTCTATGTGATGACTCGGTCCGGACAAATGAGTATTGAGCGGCTAAGGGTGACAAAAGAAATGCCATCTACGAGCGAAAACGAGACAAGAGACCCTATAAACCGGAAGCGAAAAAGCCGGACTCGACAAGGAGGATCCAGTCCTAACTCGGTTGAAGTGTACTCGAGGCCAATATCTCCTTGTGGTCCCTGTTAACCTCTTCGTACCCTCATAAGTTGAAGCTAGAAGAAAGTTTGGCCAAGACCATGGTGCCCATAGATGTCACCCCGGATGAGGTCGTCCAAATGATTGGAAGTATCCACTACGGAAACATCATTACCTTCACCGACTTGGACACCTTGCCAAAGTATGGGGCTAGTCATAATGAACCTCTTTACATCACGGTCCGGTTAGAAGAGCGTCGGTGCCACGGGTATTAGTCGATGGAGGGTGCAATGAATGTCTTGCCGGCCAAGATGATGGACTTATTGGATGCTGAAACCAACGAGATTTGAAGCCTTCTAGTCAGACTATTAAGGCCTATGACTCCACTGCACGATCAGTTTTAGGGATTGCTACTCTCAAGTTGTGGTTCGGGAAAAAGGTCATGGACGTTGATTTCCAAGTGATTGACATTCCGATCTCGTTTACTGCGTTGCTAGGGCGACCTTGGATCCACCAGATAAACGGAGTGGCCTCTACTCTGCACCAATGCGTCAAATTTCAGTCAAGTGACGGGACTATCACAACCATCTACGGAGACAGTGTCACGGTAGAAGGAACCAGCACTGGAGATATCCCGATATTAGAGATCAAGCATGATGACGAAGGGTTGGCATTGACCGGATTCTCTGTAGCTTCTTCCAAAGCACAAGTGTGTTGCACTGACCTCACCACTACTTCCGATAAAATTCCTCCGGCCATGAGAATGATGAGAAAAATGGGTTATCTTCCGGGGCTTGGATTGGGCAGAAGACTCCAGGGTCGCAATACAATCATTGATGTAAAGGAACAAACCACCAGATATGGATTGGGATACAAACCGAACTCTCGGGATGGCAGAAAAGCTAAAGGGGTCCAGCTCTATCCCTACGGTTTATCCACGACCCATTACTTTACAAAAGGTGGGACTCAATACGATGAAAATGACCATCGGACCTCCTGAGGAGAAACCTTCTAGAAAACCTTGAGAAGGTTAGGGGAAAACCGGCAAATCTGTTCGAAGGATGTTCCTTGACTTGCCGGACATTCACTGGGGCTACCACTACCGTTGAAGCGAGTATGTCTTCAAAGAAAATTCGAGACGGTGTCAAAGAATCGGCATCGGGGTAATGGACTTCTCCGCCTTTGAGTTAGCTCTTCCGAAGATCGGTCGAGATAGAAGGCTTGATAGTGAAGACAATGAATGGGGCTTGCTACAAGTTGTTTGATGAAGAAGCACAGATCCCAGATTTGATCGACTTGACTCGGATGATGAGATAGTTCTTTGTAATTGGAGACGGTGGTGAAGATCCTTTTGATCCCCGCACTTTGGTGACTAAGACGAGAGATGCCGTTGAAGAATTGGGAGACGTTCTCGGGACCGATAGCCAGCGGCGGCAAATGATCGCGGAGCTTGGATTGGTACCCCGTCCTTCTCAACCCAGTCGTGTCAAACACCCTGTTGTCCATACGGTCAGTCGGGAATCTTTGAATTCCGAGTCCTCGAGTCATCCGAAGGCCTCACGCTGAGGACTATCAAAATGTAATCGATGTCATCTTTCCCCTTATTTTGAATGAAATGACAAATCTTTACGATTATCCCCTTATTGCCAACTTAACAAATGATAAATTAACTCAAAACTTAACAACGATTAATAATGAATCATTTGAACAAGATGCAAACACACTAAATGAACAATACATTAAAGAAATCTTTAAGCGGGTTACGAGAAAAAAGGAAAACCGGGCCCAAGGCTGAGGAGGTTTTGACAAGTGTGAACTTGGAGTGCTGTCGAGGAACCTAAAGAGACACGAGATCGGAAACTTCTTCCGGGGGTTGAGCAGGACGGGCGGTTGATCTGCTCGAGAGAATACATGGACGTCTTTGCGTGGTCGTACAAGGATATGCCGGGGCTAGACAGGTTCAATAGTAGAGCACGAGAATCCCTCTAGCACCGAGATGCTAAGCCGGTAAAGCGAGAAATTGAGGAAGATCAAGCCGAGTGGTCTCTACGAGGTCAAAGAAGAAATTGAGAAGCTACTGCGGGTAGGATTCATCGAGTCATCGAATATCCGACATGGTTGTCCAATATTGTGACCGTCACCAAGGCCAATGGGAAGGTGCGGCTCTTTGTGTAGATTTCGGGATCTAAACAAGGCCGGCCCAAAGATGATTACCCCTTGCCAAACATAGACATCTGGTGGACTCCACTTTGCCAACTACGAAGTCAAATCCTTCGTTGATGGCTTTGCGAGCTACAACCGGATCAAGATGGCCGAAGAAGACCAAGAAAAGACTGGCCTTCACCACACCGTGGAGGAACTTGCTTGCTATACGGTAATGCCATTTGGGCTCAAGAACGCCGGGGCTACTTATCGAAGGGCGGCGGCCGCGCTTTTCCATGACATGATCCACAAGGAGATTGAGGTCTACGTAGACGACATGATAATTCACTCCAAAGGCGAGGATGGGCGGCACTTTGTTGACTGCGGAAGTTCTTTGAGAGGGTGAGACAACATTCCATGAGACTAAACCACTGCCAAATGCACCTTCGGAGTGACAAGGGGAAAAGTGCTTGGGTATATGGTCACGGAGCGAGGTATCGAAGTTGACCCCAGAAAGATCAAAGCCATTATGGATATGAGGCCACCTCGAACCCGGACGAAGTCAAGAGCTTTATGGGGAAGTTGCGGTACATCGGCCATTTCGTCAATCGGTTGACCACTATGTGCGAGCCCATCTTCAAGCTCATGAAGAAGAATGTAGACACGAATGGACCGAAGAATGCCGGGATGCCTTTGACCGGATTAAGGCGTACTTAGTACATCCTCGGTGCTATGCCCCCACATAGACGAAACCTCTTACGCTCTATCTCACTTTGTCAGTGATACGGCGGTTGGGGCTATGCTTGCTCGGGAGAAGAAAGACTCTCGGGTAGAGAATGCCATTTACTTTGTCGGCCGGAAGGCTGCGGGGAAGTGAGCTCAATTACTCGGCATGTGAAAAGACTTGTGCGGGGCCCAGTGCAGGTAGTCGGCAAGTTGAAGCATTATATGCGAAGCCCCACTGTGAATTTGGTCTCAAAAATGGACCCCATCAAGTACATCTTTGATAAGCCTTCCCTCTCGATGCGTCTAGCAAAGTGGTCCTTCTTCTTGGCGAGTACGACATCAACTATGTGACCGAAAGGCCATCAAGGGTCAAGCGTTGTCGAGACCACTGGCGAACTTCCCGATAATGAGGACGAGAGGGCACGAACCCCAATTCCCGAGATGAAGGGATCTTTGCGGTTGAGCCCGAGAATCGATGGCAATTATTCTTTGACGGAGCCGCTAACAAAAGAGGAAATGGCGTAGGGATGCTGCTTGAGTCGATCCGAAAGATGAGCACACGCCCGTAGCCCTCAAGTTAAACTTCCACGCCACGAACAATGTCGCCGAGTCTGAAGCTGCATTCTTTGGTTTGGAAGCTGCCTTAGAAAAGGAATGTCAAGGAGCTTGAAGTTTATGGAGACTCGGCCACGATCATCAACCAGGTCTCCAACAAATGGAAGGCTGTGGACCCTAATCTTCGGCGGTATCATGCCCATATGGAGGAGTTATTTGGGCCGGTTCGGAAGTGACCTTCCACTACTTGCGAGGAAAAGAACAGTTCGCGAGATGCCCTAGCTACTCTAGCCTCACTGGTAGAGATCCCCGAGGAAAAGCCATAAAACCCTTCGAGTGGGTAGAAGAGAAGCCCCGACTTTTCTGTTGTGAAGTAGACACAGGACCCGAGCCTATAAAGGAACCTTGGTACAATCAAATTTACCGGTTCCTCAAAGATGGAGAGTCGGCTTTCAAAGACGAAGAAGGTAGACCGAAAGAAGGTATCGAGCCAAGAGCTTGCAAGCCTTGAAAAGGTTGGCCTCCCATTATGTCATTCTAGGAGGCAGCACTTTGTACAAGAAAGCGGTATCAAGGACCACTCCTCTTATGCGTCACTCAAGAAAGGGCCAAAGAGTTGATGATCGAAGTCCACAATGGTCCACTGCGGTCCTCATATGAATGCGAGCCACGATGCAAGTGATCCTCGGAATGGGTTACTCTTGGATTTCCATGGAAAGCAGTGTGTCCGGCACGTCAGAGCATGCGACAAGTGCCGGCGGTTTGCCAACCTCAACTATCTCCCGCCTCATGACACATCTTGCATGACGACTCCTTGGCCGTTTGCAACTTGGGGTATTGATGTGATAGGGAAAATAGTCCCGGCGAGAAGCAATGGGCATGAATTTGTGCTAGTAGCCATCGACTACTTCACCCAGTGGGTAGAGGCCAAGTCCTACAAGGTCCTCACTTCCAAGAAGGTTGCCCAGTTTATCAAAGAAAACATAATGTGCAGATATGGGGTGCCCAATGAGATCATTTCTGATAATGGGTCGCACTTTGAAGGAAGGCTGCGATAGGTTCTTTGTCGAGTTCGGGATCACTCGCCACACGTCGTCCCCGTACAGACCTCAGACTAATGGAGCAGTGGAAGCTGCTAATAAGACGCTCGAACGGATCATCAGGAAAATGGCCACCCTTGGTCGTGATTGGCCCGAAAAGCTGCACTTGGCACTGCGGGGCTACGAACGTCTGTCGAAACGGCCACGGGAGAAACTCCTTTTGCCTAACCTTACGGGATGGAAGCGGTGTTACCGGTGGAGTTGGAAATCCCGTCATTAAGGGTCCTCTGGAAAACGGTGTCAACGAAGTAGAATGGCTACGTAGCCAGGCATGATGAATTGGCCTTGCTCGATGAAAGAAGGCTCAAAGCCATGGAGCACACCCGAGCCTATCGGAGGCGAATGGCGAGCATTTGACAAAGGTCAAGGCCGGAGACATCAAGAGGGTGACTTAGTGCTGAAAGTAAAGCCCCTACCGAGACAACCCCCTGGGAAAATGGGAACCCGTTTGGATCGGCCCTTATGTGGTGCGAGAAGATACTATCGGGAGGAGCCATGAAACTTGCGAGACACAGACGGCAATCCCTTTGTCCACCCAGTCAACGGTGATAAGCTCAGAAGGTACTATGTCTAAAAAAATAAAAAAAAATAATAAAAAAAATAAAAAAAAAAAATCTTAGTGCAAAAGAGTAATGCCCGGCTAATTTGAAAACCCAAAAAGGGCGGTCTAGGCAAAAAACGGGGTTGCACATATAAAAAAAAAAAGAAAAAAAAAAATATTAGTGCAAAAAGAGTAATGCCCGGCTAAGTGAAAACCCAAAAGGGCGGTCTAGGCAAAAAACGAGTTTGCACATAAAAAAAATAGAAAAAGAGTTCACGAGAATGAACTACGAAGACCTGAGCCCCTTAGTCTTTCTTGTAAAAAGGGGAACGTAGGCAGCCATATATGGTTCGGTCTAAACAATAAATAAAAATAAAGGGCATTTCAGTTTTCATAAAACGGGTCCCAAGCAATAAGACATTTGAATTTCCATGAAATGTGTCTTGATTAATTTCTAAGATAATATATCTTGTTCATTACAAGTTAAAAACTTCTTGATGAGTTCAAGCACGGTCTACTCTTGACTCTGCTAACACCTTTCTACAAAGATCTAAAATACAAAAAATGCCTAAATAAAACTAATGTGTTTGCAAAATGGCAATAAGGGAATCCTAAGAAAAGATACGTCGAGTCGTCATTCGCTGAGTCTTCTTTGGTCTTCTTCCCTTTACCTCGACCCCGTCGAGTTTTCTTTCTCTTCTTCTCTATAATGTCGGTATCCCTCATTCCGATCTCTGGTATCCTCACTGGAGCCTCCACCAAACCCGTGTCAATAAGTGCCCTCTCTACACGAGCACGAGTCCGCACTTCCTCCCTCTGAGCCTCAGTCAAAGGAGCGACCTCGGACAATCTCTTGTATCGAGCCTCCATATCTACGATCGAGTCACCCCGGCGGTTATGGCGACTCGCCTTAGCCTCAGTCTCCCTCGAGTCCTACTCGAGTCGCGATCGGCCCAATAAAGCCTGACGTCTCTCCCCCAGAATGACCTGAGTCGCTCCCATCTCCCTCTCGTACCAGTCCAAGTAGACAGTGGTCAAGATGGTACTCTTCCTGCTCCTGAAGATAGCCCTGGGTGGGAAAGCAGTGTATGTCCAAGCCCTCGAGAAGAATAAGAAGCTGGCTGGATCCTTCATATCAAATGGCATCACCTCCATGGTCCGGATGTCCTCCCAATCGCTCAATGGCTCCTGTAAGGCCCCGAACTGCCTGGATACCAAGCAGGGTATGTAGAAGGATGACCAGCAGAACCCTGGAACCCTCACTATATAGGACTCCTTAAATATCCTCTTGGTCTCAACCTCCGGTGAGGTATCCACCAACGGATGTCCGAAGTGGATAGCCTAGCCATCATCGGCTCCCGGCTACCACTGGTCTGTTGCCGAGGTGCACCTCTCCGAGAAATCACCCAAGGGCACCGAGTCGGCAAAGCCCACCCGGCAAAGCCCCGAGCCTCTCTGCAGCCATAAAGTCAGCACAGCTGGACTCCCAGACCTCATGAAACGGTCTCCTCTAGCCATCCTGTCAATGCCATGCAATGTTTCTCCCAAAACCAGTGGGACAGTGTCCTTCCCAGCCCTGCAATCTCTGACCATGTCCAAGAGACCACCATGACAGATCCCCACGGACTCAGCGGTGAACAAAGCAGAAAATATGCAGAGAATAAAGGCATCCATAGCTACCGTGGTCGCAGCCATAGCCGGAGACCCAAACCTGCCCGGGATATCAGAAAGGTCAATCATGTCCGGGGCTATCATCATCCCCTCAGCCTCTTCCAAAGGAATCTGCGGAAAAGATGCAAGCTTTGCCGCCACTGGCACGTCTTCGATCAGAGGAATTGATATAGACTCAATTTCGGGACCCCCAATCAAGGCTCGGAAGTCTTCATGCATTGGGACAATCTCGTTGTAAGAAAAGCAGTAAACGTGTCTCCGGACGTCCCAAAACCTTGCTGCTGCTCTCAAAAGGTCCCAATCGGGCGGGAGATCCCTCAAATACCATAAAGACTTGATCTTGAAGGAAGAATCAAGCAGCCCCTTGTGAAATTGGAAGTTGTATTTCACCCAAGATTGAAGATCGGACAGAAAACGGTCTCGCTTCCCCTTTTGCAATCTGACGGGTTTCTCCATTGCAAACTGACCAAAGATGGTGTCTTTAAGTCCAAAATGTGCTCTGGGAACAGTTGGGACAAGTCTAAGTTGAAAATGAAGTAAAATGGCCAAGCCTTGCTTTTATTCAGAAAATAACCAGTCCAGACATAACTGTGAGCCGCACGGCTTCATTTGCCCCAGAGACCAAACCGCACGGCTACATTTGCCATCTGCAGAAAAAAATCTGCAGCAACCAAAGTTGCTGCCCAAGGGAGTTTTCACCCCACTTTTCCAATCAAAGCCTGTACAAAATCATGTCCAAAGGTCACCCAAGCATTTATACATCATTATAAATCATTTTGGCCCAGTTTCAGCCCCGATTCCAAGCAAAAAACCGCCCCGAGGCTCAAGTAATATGCAAATTAATAAAAGCATAATTAGAAAAGCAAATAAATTGTTAATACATTGTCTTCGCCCCATCGGCGCCCAAATAAAGCAAAAAATAAACAAAATGTGCATCAAACTTGTTCATTGTTTGTTTTGTTCCTAAATTCACTCTAGAGACCTCCTAGGCCTCCGATTCTTCTTCTTCTTCATCGCTGCTTAGCTCATAGACGCTCGTCTCTCTCATCAAATCCTCTGCATCGCTCACATCTGAAAGATGGACATTGTCGTGCTCGTACTCAGCCAGCTGCTCCAAGATGTCAGCATTGGGTCCTCGTCCCCGAGGCCTGGCGCTAGAAGAATACTCCGAAGCCGATGAGGAGGATGTTGTGCCCCCGACGTGCCTCCTTGCGCACCGGCTCGCACGCCCGTGCAGCCTTTGAAGTGCAAGCCAGCTTCCTCAGAAGAGACCGGCACATGTCCTTCCAGCCCCTGTTCTGCCTAACCAGCCTGTCATAAGTGCGAGCCGGAACCTGAGAAAAGAGAAGAAAATCTCAGAATTGCGAAAGAAAAAAGCAAAGAAATCTGAAAGAGGGAAGAGATCCTAAAAGTATACTTACAGTGCTGTCTGGCGGCAAAGTATACTGGGGCTCCCTAGTGTCGGGGACAGGAATCCTCATCCTCCTTGGAACTCCGTGGACCACGTATGAAATGTGCGCAGGAGGGATCGGCGGGTCGAAGGCTCGCCCTCCCCATATCCCCGAGCGACCGCCGGCTTCATCGCCTTCGCGGCGTCCTCAGCGCGTCGCTCCACAAACACAACGTAGGGGTATCCATGTCAAAGTACTCCTCGGCGGCCAAGCCCGCCTCGATATCTAGCGATCTCATCTCGCCCGCCAATCCCCTGGGGCCGTAGCATCCGTGCCGGAGGATCATGGGGAGTAATGACGTCCAATGGAGGGAAATGGCCATGCTGCCTAGAAAATCGGTCCCCCGCATAGATGACATCACATGTCGCCCCCGCCATCCATCTCCTTCGCCTCGTCGCCTCAACGGCCTCTCCTAGCGTAATCTCTCGGATACTCGCCCCAAGGGTAGAAGTCCACTCCATCGTGTCCATCCTCAAGTGATGACCGGCCTCACCATCTTGTAATCAAAGGTGATCCGGTCTTCCCCGTGAACTTATCCTCGCATCTCCCTCCCGGCGGACCATAGCGGTGGAAGATGGTGATATCGGTGTGTTGGTTCCATGGAAAGAACCCAATCACCTCACGTAACTGCACCCGCATGTTCAAAACATCAAAAAAGGTCATTTTTCTCTCATGAAAAGTCTCAAGACAGAAAAGTAAAAGAGAAAAGAAAGAGGGACTACCTCAAGGGCAAATGAAAAGGGCCTACGGAGGCAAACTTTGTTCCGCCCGTACATATCCGTAGAGAAGTAGAGCTCGCTAATCCGGCCACGCCCCACGAGACCGTCCCAATCCCATCCACATCCTCCGTGAGTCGAGGAGGCAAGTCGTGCCGTAGTCCCGAGAATTTGCAAAGATGGTGACCGACAAGATCAACCACACGAAAGCTCTAGCAAGCCGGTGGGCAAGCCACCACTAGCGGCAAAATCCCGTATGCGCTTCGGGATCGCCACCTCGACGTTCCTCGTCTCCATCCCCAGCCCTTTAGGAATCAGCTCAAACCCAACCAAAGCTCTGAATTCCTCGGCAGTGATGTGGTCCCTCCAAGTCACAGCCTCCCAGTGAAGCTGTAGGCCAGGTGATAGTCAGAAATCGGCGGAGTCACTATCGCCTCTCCCCGGCTAAGATGGAAGCTATGAGTGGTATCCCACCAGAACTCTGAAAGGGCCTGGACCAAGCCCTTGCTCTTAGAGGTAATATGGATACCTCTGCCAATGGCCTCAATGAACAAATCTAAGCCGGTAGCCCGCACCAGCTGCTTGGGGTTCGCCCCATTCTTCTCAAAATCTGGCATCCTCTCCCATAGCCTCACTGCAATCTCCGAAGGCCCTCTAGACTTGTTCTCCTATAGACAAGCACAGCAAAGAAATGTGTCAGTCCTTCATCTCATTTCAAAAGCATGCATATGTTCAAAAAATGCACGTATAAAAATCTTTCTAGCATCCTTTGCATAGAAAACACGTCTTTCATCACTTGAAACACGTCATGTCAAATCACATTGCTTTCCTAAAGCACAAAATCACAATTTTCAAAATTCTTTGCACATAAGCATTATTTTTCAACAAAGTGGCATGCATGAATCCTTTTCATCTTCCAAAATCCTGTGTTTCTCATTGATAATCAAAATTTTGACCTAGTTCTAGCACATGCAAGGGCTTCGTCTCACTTTAGACAATTATCATTCTTACTTTATTATCGAGAAAAAAGTGGGTCATTCTCATTATTTTTGTCAAATAAATTGCACATGCATGTTCTTAGCCTCGTAGGTTATTCATCAATGTCTCAAAATCATTCAAAAAATCCTAGGAAAATCCTAGAAAATTCTTAAAATTCGGGTCAAGCCCTAGATCAATCAATACTCAATCAAAATCGACGAAATTGAGCCAAATAAGAATGCTTACCCCAACCGATCGCGGGTTCGTCGATTTGTGCTCCCTTCTCCCCGGATAGAGCTCCGATGGAGGTGTAAGAAAGTCGTACCTCCTATCCATACGAACGAGCTCCTTCCTCCTCCTTTGAGCGGCCGCGGAGATATTCCTCCTCGCTTGCCTTGGCACCGGATCCATTCTTGATCAAAGGAAGCAAGGGGATTGAAAGAATTTCGAATTTTCTTCCTCTCTTCTCTCTCTCCCTCGGCTGGAATGGGCGGCAGTAATGCCCAATAGCCCGTTCAAATCTGATTTTAAATAATTTGGAAAAAATAATCTTCCAGCCGTACGGCTTCTTTTGCCTCCCTCTCATGCCGGGCGGCTTCTTTCGCTCTGAGCAGAAATTACAATTTTGCCCCTGGACTTTCCACTTGGGCATCCAATTCCCGTTATCTTTTAACTAAGATAACATCTTCTAAGCAATTAAGCTTTCTTCCCAGTCGCCTCCGTTAATTCCGTTATAACGGATAACGCTAGGTGACAACCTCCGAATTGTTGAAATCCGAACTTCAGCTACCTCTATCACGAATAGTGAAGTATGCTCAAGTTCTTCCAAACTTTAGCTACCTCTATCACGAATAGTGAAGTATGCTCAAGTTCTTCTAAACTTCAGCTACCTCTATCACGAATAGTGAAGTATGCTCAAGTTCTTCTAACTTTAGCTACCTCTATCACGAATAGTGAAGTATGCTCAAGTTATCCAAACTCTAGCTACCTCTATCCACTCGATGGTGACGTAAGCTCTAGTTTCCTCAGGTGACAACCTCCATTAATTGTCAATCAGGTGACAGCCTCCATTAATTGTCAATCAGGTGACAACCTCCATTAATTGTCAAAACCTTCAAGGATCCTAGACATCGTTCCTAACCTATCTAGTGATGCTTGAACTACGATCAAGGCTTGATTCCTCCGGGATACGTAGGTAGCCTTTTATAAAAGGTCCAGCCATTCGACCGCTTTGGTCACCCTGTTTCTTCGTTACTCCTCAGTGATGAAGTAGTCCCTCATAGAGACTTTGTTATCTGACCACCTAGGTCATTTCTAGCATATCCCCAGTAGGATCAATTGCCTGACCTCCTAGGTCATTTCCTCTTCTATTTTCCCAAGAAGAGACCAGTTTTCTCTTCTCCATTCCTCGCCGGATCTTATTCTCGAACTACGGCCCGGCTTGATTCCTCCGGATACGTAGGTAGCCTACCTTAGGTTCAGCCAATTCGTCACATAAGACACCCCATTCCCAATGATCTTTTCCGAACTACGGCCTGGCTTGATTCCCACTCGGGATACGTAGGTAACCTTCCGAAGGTTCAGCCACTCGACCACCTCGGTCTCTCGATCCGTCTCGACATTCACCAGATTGGATCCTTTTCTATCTACAACCCCACTCGCCTTGCAAGTGACGTTACCGAGGGGCTTCTGTAAGTACCCAAATCTGGCTCATGCCTTCCGATTAAACTTTTCGGCAATTTCGATAAGTTCTCCGGTAATTCCCCGAACCTTCCTAGTGTTCCGAAAATATTTCGGAACTGTCCCAAATTAATTAAGGGCTGAAAGGAAGGCTTATCGATTAAGAAACACGTTTTTCTTAATTGGGAGGAAAGTTCTAGAATTTGCCACCTTGCATGATTCTAGAAGTGCTGAGTCATTGTGGATAATGCCGCACGGCTGCATTAGCCAAGGACCTCCAGCCGCACGGCTTCATTCGCTCTTCCCAGATTGCCTATAAATAGAGCCCTCCTCTACCCATTTTAATCATCAACAAAAAACACAATATCACCACAATACGAAAAATACACTCCAAAAGGCTGCTGGAAGTCCAAGAAGGTGAAGAAGAAAGCCAAGAAGCCTCCTCCCTCCTCCTTGAAGATCCAAGATCGATCCTTCCTCCTAGCTCCATCCAAAGAAGAAGAGGAAACCATTGGTAACCTCTCACACCCTAACCTTGCATCCTAATTGCTCTACATGATTTAATTGCTCATTGCATATATTGTTATTATCCTTGCTTGGGACTTGGTAGTTTAAAGATCATATCTTTATCATCCCCCTTCCCCTTTGCATGCATTAGGCATCCCTTGCCATTAAAAATGTAATCTTTATATATAAAGGTGCATCCTTTGCACCTAAAAACCCCATTTTTACATAAAAATGTCATCTTAATGCATCCTTTGCATATAAAGATCAAGTCTTTATCATAAAAATGCATCCTTTGCACATAAAATCCTTTTTCATGCACCCTTTGCATTAAAGATCATATCTTTATCCTAAATTAGCATCCTATGCTTTTCAAAATGCAATCTTTATGCATCCTTTGCATATTAAATGTTAATTTCTTCATAAAAATGCATCCTTTGCATAAAAATCATGTCTTTACATTTAAAAAAGCATCATTTGCAATAAAGATCACTTCTTTAAATCAAAAAGCATCCTTTGCAACCCAAAAATGTCATCTTTTCACAAAAATGTCATTTTTATCATGCATTTCCCCCATATCCTCATTAGCAACCTTGGAACGGACCGGTGTAAAGATCCTATCTTTACATCGTTTCCTCCATAAAGGTTTCATGATCTCTTTAGAAAGGGACAACCTTGAAATCTATATCTCCAATTATCGCTTAAGACGAGTATGAAGCATCTATATGAGCTCGACCGTCTTAAAGCGTAGGATTGATGGGCTAAGGACCCTCCTTTTCTAAAGAACCTCATCTTTGACTATAAAGGGAGTCATTCTCTCGATCACGCAAGTCCCGAGGTTAAAAAGCGATGATCATAAGTCCAAGATGAGGACGGGATCAAAATCCCGAATACATAAAATCCAAGAAATCCCGAGCGACAACCAATAAATGGTTTGTACGTCCGGAAGACAACTTGGGACATTCCCTCCCCTTATTTTCAAACACATGCACACAAGAAAGCACGCAAGCAAGCACGGTTAATGGAATCTTGGGAGACTTGCTCCGGCAAGGCACCTTGGGTGAACGACGATCCGTTCTTCCCAAGGGGTAACTTAACCTCCGAACCCATAAAAACCTTTTTTTCAAAGTTTTGAGGTAATCAAAATGGCGTGGCAACTCAAAAGGCATTCTGTAGCCTTGTGACCTAAACCATCACACACAGAATAGTGATGGAAGCTTTGAGCAACATGAGGTTTTACAAACTCTTTACCATTTTTAGGATTAACATTCATTTTGAGAACTGAGGTTTTGGCCTTCACAAAGGTGGTCATTTTTTGTTTGACCGCAATTTTTCTAGGAATGCTCCCCTTGCCTTTAAAGGCAGGAGGTTCGATCGAAGAAGAAGGGCGGTCAGCCATGCGGTCAGTTGCACAACCTACTTCAGAATGTGCGGTTGAAGTAGATGTGCGATCAGCCGCAATTTGAACCTCCTCTGCGGTTTCATCCTCAGAAATTTTCCTTTTCATTTGAGAATTTTTCTCAAATTATTTCTTAGGGTAGACATAATGGAAATTAAGTTTAGCCTTTGGTTCTTGTCCTTTACCCTTTGAAATTGAATGCTTTTTCTTAGGAATTTCTTGAGTTTGTTTAGAAAATTCCTCATCCTTTTCACAACAGGATGCACACTTCAACTTTTCACCAATTTGGAATCCTAGGCCTTCTTTATCATCACTAGCCTTTTGGGATTCTAAAATTTGATCCATGGTGACACGTGATTTGGTTCACTCATCAATTACCTTTTGGAGGTCGTTGTTTTAAGCAACCAAGTCATCGTTCCTAAGTTGGAGTGCAGATACCTTAGTTTTTAGAATGAGGTTTTTATCAGTAAGAGAGGAGACATACTTTTTACTTGGTCTTTAAGATTTGAAATTTCAGACCTAAGCACAGTTTTCTCCGTCTTAAGCTGTGTAATTTCATCATTTGCTAAGGACAAAACTTTCTTAACATTTTGAAATCTAAGGATCATCACTTCAGCTTCTTAGAACATCCTTTCATGTTCCATGGGAGAAACCTCTTTCACCAACTTTTTTAAATTTTTCTTAGTTGGAATTATTTTTGAAGGTGTTGCATTTTTGGAAGGAAAAATGGGACGTGAGTAAGAACTATTCCCAATCTTAATACTAGGAGTAAGTTTCACTTCTTCATCCTCTCTAGTTTTGGTTCTCATTGGAGTAACCTCTTCTTCATCCATTTTGAGCGACTCGATTGATTCAGTATCTGAATCATCAGAGCGTCTGCAACAAGGCAGAGATTAACCTCTTCGATTTCATTCTCGCTTCCTTCATCAGAATCTGCTTCAATCCAAGTTGCTAACTCTTTTGATTTTTCTTCCTCTTCAGCAACCATTCCCTTGCGATGAGAAAATTTCATAGGAGAGGTTTTCTTTTTCATGTATTCAAATCTAGGCTGTGGACACTTAGATGCAAAGTGACCAGGTTTTCTACAATTGTAGCAAACTAGATCACTCTTCTTCTTTGTATCAGCAGTCTTGGAAAAAGTTGCTGGAGGTTTACCTTTTGAAAATGATTTAGAAAATGGTCTTGAAGATTTTCAAAATTTTTGAAATCTTTTTACAAACATGGCAAAATCATCATCATCCATTTCGACGAGTGATGAGGTTGAGATGGAAAAATCTGAGGTTTGCTTTGATGTGGAAGGTTTTTCCTCATGTTCCACTACGGACATAGAAAGTGATTTTCCTTTTCCTTCAACTTCTTCAATATGATCTAATTTAAGCTCATGGACTTTAAGATTTGCATACAAGTTACTTAACGTCCAAGTATTTAAATCTTTAGAGTTCTCAAGAGATGTGGTTTTATTAACCCATCTCGAACCCAAAGCAGTTAGAAGAGTTATATTGACTTCTTTATCAGTTAAAACTTTGCCAAGAGATCTACAAGCATTAACTACCTCAACATAGCGATCATAAGTTTGGTGCAAGGTTTCGTTTGATTTTCTGTTGAAGTTGTTATAGGATCTTTTAACAGCATATCTCTTATTTTCCTTGCAAAGATCATCTCCTTCGAGGTAGCTCTCAATGGCATCCCACATCTGCTTTGCGGTTGTGCTGTACATGAACTTTTAAAGAGTTGAAACGGGCAAGGTTCCTGAAATGATGAATCTTGCTTTGCTGTCCAAAGTAACTAATCGTTTTTCCTCATCAGTCCACTCAGCTTTCAGCTTTTTGATCTCTGGAGTTTCAGCACTGGTGGTTGGATTGGTGTTGGCCTTCATAGGAACAAAGGGTCCATTCGTCACGTACTCCACCAGCATTTCATCAATTGTTTCCAAATGGATTAACATTCGGACTTTCCAGATGTCAAAGTGGTCTTCATCCAGAATAGGAATGTGTGAATAGTTAACCGTTGTCATGGTTTTTGAGTTTGCCATAACGAATCGGCTCACAAGCTGTTAAGTTTGAAAAATAAAGGTTTTATAAATGTGTTTTGCTCTGATACCACTTGTTAGTCCCAAAGGTGGCAACAAGGGTGAAAAACAGCTAGATGGGGGGAGTGAATAGCTGTTATAAATTTTTTGCCCACTTTTTGAAAACTAAACCTCTTGCTTACAAAACCGCCTGCAGTGTATCAAAACCGCAAGTAGGATTGCAAAATGCACAACGGAATTTCTTAAGTATTAGAGTGCGGTTTAGAGGTGCAGTTTTGTGTGCGATTTTCACAAACAGTAAAATGAGGTTTTGACAAGATTAACCATATACACAATTCACAACAATGGATAACCTATATAAAGATCAAACAGATGAAGACAAAATAATCAGTAATGAACAGTAAGTAAAAATGCAGAAATATAAGAACACAATGTATGGAGTGGTTCAATCGTAAATGATTTACATCTACTACCAAGATGGTTAGTCTTGAATTTTCTAATGCTAGATTTTATATTATAGTATGAGAGAGATTACAAAGTACAAGAATCAATACTCAGATCTCAAATCTATTCTATAAAGATCAAATCCTAGACTATAACCAGTGTATCTCAAATGAATTAATCTATGTGATTAATCATGTGAGGTGTGTGTATGATAAACAAGAATCAAGGCTCTTTGAATCTGTATGATATAGAGCTCAAGAATTCTTGGTGTTAAAAACTTAATTTCTGGGCTGGAGATATTTTCTTGAAGGAAGAAGATGAAGATTCAAATGGTTGAATATTTCTAGGAACAGCTTCAAACTTCTATGAACTCACTGTAAAATCAATTTCTCAAGCGATCTTCAAATGTTGAAAACTAAACCTCTTGCTTACAAAACCGCCTGCAGTGTATCAAAACCGCAAGTAGGATTGCAAAATGCACAGCGGAATTTCTTAAGTATTAGAGTGCGGTTTAGAGGTGCAGTTTTGTGTGCAATTTTTACAAACAGTAAAATGAGGTTTTGACAAGATTAACCATATACACAATTCACAACAATGGATAACATATATAAAGATCAAACAGATGAAGACAAAATAATCAGTAATGAACAGTAAGTAAAAATGCAGAAATATAAGAACACAATATTTGGAGTGGTTCAATCGTAAATGATTTACATCTACTACCAAGATGGTTAGTCTTTAATTTTCTAATGCTAGATTTTATATTAGAGTATGAGAGAGATTACAAAGTACAAGAATCAATACTCAGATCTCAAATCTATTCTATAAAGATCAAATCCTAGACTATAACCAGTGTATCTCAAATGAATTAATCTATGTGATTAATCATGTGAGGTGTGTGTATGATAAACAAGAATCAAGGCTCTTTGAATCTGTATGATATAGAGCTCAAGAATTCTTGGTGTTAAAAACTTGATTTCTGGGCTGGAGATATTTTCTTGAAGGAAGAAGATGAAGATTCAAATGGTTGAATATTTCTGGGAACAGCTTCAAACTTCTATGAACTCATTGTAAAATCAATTTCTCAAGCGATCTTCAAATGTTGAGGAAAGGGGGTATTTATACCCAAGCATCAAGAAAGTAGCCGTTATGATACAGCTGTGCAAGTACTGTACTAGTGCAGTCTAATTGGTCCACAAATCCACTTTTGTCCCTTTGTTCAGAAGATGCAGATAAGGCTGATCAGTCCTCAGCTGTATTTAAGGAATGAAGGACATCTGTCACCTTTTCAAAATTCTTGCAGATCCTGTCTGACAGTTAGTCACGTGACAAGATTTTGTGGATGACTTTTAATATTGCTGACGTGGATTCCAACTGTCATAAGTGGTCCAACTTCATGTCTTCAATCATTGGATGCGATTTAGTAGTGAGGATGCGGTTTTAGCAATGCGGTTTCACCAATGAGGTTTCACTTTGGACTTCAAAGTGCGATTTCAATGTAAGAATTCCACAAAGCGGTTTGCTGGTGCGGTTTCATACATGCAATTTGAAAACCTTCTGAATTGAAACCTCATGTCCAATGAGTCTTGTGCCAGTCTTCAAGCCTAAATAAACCTATTATATAAAATGAACTTATACTAAAAAATTGAAGTCTAATCTTCATTACATATGGACCTAAAGTTCAGAAAATAGAGATGAGGTTATGGTATCAATCAAATTAAAGCTAAAGCTAGGAGGGTTAAAGCATGCATACCCAACAGCTTCCTATAATTTCGGAATACGTTATGCCGATATTATCTCCACAATTTACGGGATCCTATACAATCCTACTACAACACTAACTCTTATCAAGGCTATAAATACCTCACAACATCCAACGTTACAAGGTAATACCTTATTTGTTGTTCAATTGATTTCAATACAATTTATAAGCTAAAATACGTGAAACTTACTCTCACGCCGGATGGTCTTAGCCGAAGACCATCCCGACTAGTCGTGTGTTCATTGATTTCAGGTCAACACTAGGAGATCAACCTAATTACTAGACTAAGACTGATCAATACGTTCCTTGCAGCATCAGTATCCATTGGAGTATACTCCCTCCGTCCCGGACCTATGTGCTCGGTTTGAATTTTCACGTAAATTAAGGAGAGAGTATTATATTGAAAGTGTTGTGAGTGTGAAATAAAATAGGAGAGAGAATGAGTGGAGAGAATAGTAAATTATAATGGTGTTGTGAGTATTAAAATAATGTAGGAGAGAGAATGAGTGGAGGGAATAGTAAAGATTCATTTTCATTTTAGGAAATGTGCACGTAGGTTTGGGACACCCAAAATGGAAAGTGTGCACGTAGGTATGGGACGGAGGAGGGAGTATGATTTAAGTTCAATGCATCTACTATATTTTATACTCCCTCCGTCCCGGCCGAAGCGTCACTTTTTACCCAAAATGGCGTCCCGTTTATAGCGTCACCCTTTCCTAAAAAGGAAACTTTTATTAATATTTTATTATCCCATCCACTATTCCCTCCACTAATTCTCTCTCCTCTACACTCACAACACTTTTAAAATTTACTATTTCCTCCACTAATTCTCTCTCTTATTTTTAAATTACACTCACAATATTTTTTCTTCCCACACTTTTCCTTAATTTGCGCGCCACCCCTAAAAGGGTGACGCTTCTACCGGGACGGAGGGAGTAATTCATAACTATTTATCTTTAATCTTTCAAAACAAACAAAAATATTTATCTTCAACAAAATAACTTAAATAGCATGTAATTTCCTTGCAAATTAAATTTCAATAAGATATTAACAAATGAGGATTTTATTAACAAGTGATTTATCGCAATTTCTATTAGTTGCATTGGAAATATCTTCAACAAGTGGGCAAGGTAGTAAATAAAAATAAGTAGAGGGGTAATCATTCAACAACCCCAATTTACCAAAGATCGTCAATTTCACCCAATCCCAAAAGGGCTACGACGCCTTACTTTTTACCACAAAATGGAAGTCTTTACCGGCGACCGTTGTATGCCGACCGACGTCGTTCTCTACCCCAACAATTTGACCCACTTTCCCAATACACCCTCCGACAATCACTCACCTGGGATTTTCACTCAGCCTCCGCCGCAGAAGCTCCGTCCAATCAGGTGCAACGGCCGTAACTCCGCCGACTTTTCCGATCCTACTAGTGGCTGTTATGAACCGCCGGTGGAAGAATTGGGGTTCTTCACTCAGCCCTCGACTGAGAAACAGAGTGAGAGTAAGGAAGGAGGCGAGTCTAGTGGTGGCGAGGAATACCTTGGGAGCTGCGCCTTGCCGGAAAATTTGGGGGTTAATCTTGAAAACACTTTCTCTTCGGTGGGTGTTGAGTGTAAGAAGTTGTTAGCTCAAGCTCAGAAGTTTGAGGCTGAATTAAGGTGAATTTCCATTTCAACAATCTATTTTTTCATGTTCCTTGATTAATTGATAAGAGAATTGTTATATAAACCCGTAAAATTGTTGAGTAAACCCGTAACGATAAAATCACCCCAAAAAATTAAAACAAACCCCCCACTTTTCCTTTTATACCCCACTCACCCACACACCCACACCCATTAACCCTTTCATTTACTCTCTCTCACCCACACCACCCACCACCATTTTTAGAGAGAGAAAGAGAGTGAAAATCAGTTTGAGAGAAAGAAAAGAAGAAGAAATCATCTGATTTTTAAAGTGAGAGTGAGAAATTTCGATTTTTGGTTCGATTGCATTTAAATTTCTGAATTTGGGTGGTTCCCGCTACCAACCGAAAATTTGGATCCGATCGGCCAAGAGTGGCCGAACTTTACTTAAAAATCGTCCACACCCGCCGAACCACCCGCATTCGGCAAACTGTAGCCGAACTTTTGAAAAATTTCGTCTAAAATGGCCGAACTTTTTCAATATTTTCGGCCGGGTGTGGCCGAACCTGAACTGAATTTCGGTCACTACTGACCAAATTTTTGCAAAATCTGGGTTTTCTAATATGTTGAAGAACTGGGAATTGGAAAGTGAGAAAATAGGTTTTAATGGAGAAATGGTAGTGGGTGGAGGATTGTGTCGAAGCTGCGTGGTGGCGGTTGGGATGGTGGTGGCCGGATTCGAGAGAGACGGTGGGTTGGGATGAAGGGTGGTAGAGTGGTTAAGCTTGAGAGGGAAGGTGGGGTAATGGGTGTATGAATTAGGGGTAGAAAAGTAGTTTCATTCGGTGGTATAATTGTAATTTTATCGTTACGGGTTTACTCAACAATTTTACGGGTTTATATAACAATTCTCAATTGATAAATGTGCATATTCTTTGATTTAGTGATAAAGAAAGTGTATGTATGGATTATACCATATTTTTCATTCAAATTTTATAATGTATACCCCTCTACCCGTATGATAAATGTCACATTTTTCTTTTAGGTGAGTCCAAAATAAATGCGTGTTTCTAATTAAGAACGTAATTTTAGTGCGATTATACCATTTTACAAACAATATGCAAACTAGTAAAACACATTTCCGTGATATTTTCCTAACATTTTGAAATGTGACAGTTTAGCACCTATAATTTTGGAGAAAATGTCTTTGTATCTCTAAAAATTATGCTATTGACCCACTTCAATTTAAGTAAAAATTACAATATAGTAATATTTTTTGACCCTCTTGCGAAAAAATTCTGGCTTCGCCACTGCAAGCAGTGGCATAATGTCTTTCGTGTATCTCACAAAAGCTACAGTGGTCATATCTTTAAAGCCATTTTATTTCTATACTGCAGGAACAGGAAAAACACCTTACAAAATACTAGTGATTATCCCTTTAGAGCCAATTAACTTACTTTATCTTTCATTTCAGCTCATCATCAGAGCATGGTAAAGAAACTCTAAAAGCCATCGAGAAACCCTTAAAGAGGAAAAGGAAGAGAACAAGGGCAAAGCTAGAATCATTTGTGGAAAGTATGATTTTGAGTGTAATGCAAAAGCAAGATCAGTTGCACAGACAGATGATCGAGATCTTAGAGAAGAAGGAAGAAGAGCGACTAGCAAGAGAAGAAGCATGGAAGCAGCAGCAGATCGAGAGGGCCAATAGAGAACGTGAAGAAAGAGCCCAAGAAACATCTCGCAGTCTAGCCCTCATTTCCTTTATTCAAAAATTCATGGGCCACGAAATTCAGATCCCGGTGCCACTCAAGATCATGTCCCAGGAGAAAGAGGGGTATGGGATTCCAAACCAAGAAGATTGTGGCCCGAGTAAGAATCAAGAAATGCTAGATGAACTCAAGTGTGGCTCGAGTAACAATCAAGAAAAACTAGAAGATCTCAAGTGTGTACTGAGTAACAAACAAGAAGATTTTGATCGTGACCCAAATAACAGGAGATGGCCAAAATCTGAAGTACAAGCTCTTATAACTGTTCGAACTGAGTTGTCGCTAAAGTTCAACCCAAAGGGTCCTAAAAACTTTATCTGGGAGGAGGTATCAGTGAGGATGTGTAAATTAGGGTATTTCAGGACTGCAAAGAAGTGTAGAGAGAAATGGGATAATATTAACAAGTATTATAAAAGAGTCACGGAGAATGGTTCAACAAAGCGTTCTGACAAAAGTAAGGTGTGTCAATACTTCAATGAGCTAGACATACTGTATAAATCTGGTTTCATTGGCTCTGGAAATCTTGACTCTGCGAAAGAGATTATCGAAGAACAGAGCGTTTTAGGTGAGGAGAAAGGGATGTTGACCACATCTTGACTTTGTCATGTTCTGACTGTTATTCCATGTAGCGGGATGATCACTGGCAGTAGAGAAGGAGAGAGAGATGCAGTATTTGAAATTGAAAGCATTGTGCAGAAGGTGTTTTCACAGATATTATATATATATATATATATATATATAGAGAGAGAGAGAGAGAGAGAGAGAGATATTCTGAAACTGAAAGCATTCTCAGAATTTTTCAACTTAATTTCTATTTATCTTTTCTCTCTTGATGAAAATAGCACTCACGCACACTGCTAATATCAACAATATTATCATACTACATCTGTACCAAAATGAATGTACAATTTTTTTTTCAAATTTGGATCAAGAGCAAACTTAATTTTTTGGGACATTTGTTTTGGGGAGGAGGGAGTACCAAACAAAGATTAAAATGAAGGAAAATAGGTATCAATAATAAAGGAGTATTACATTACATTCAGTAAACCTGTGTAACACATTACATATCCTTGATTCTGATAATTTCTATCAAGAAACTGAGTGACAAAACTGAGTAAGGAGATCATTTGGAGGTATGAGAGAGAAAGATGAGAATGGCTGCCATTAACACCGGAAAAAGAAGCAATATGTAGAAGGGTGGCGGCTGGATGGGACCCATTCCTAGCGGCAAGAACAGGAGGCAACCCACAACCACCAGCATTGTCAGCACTGATCCGGCGCCCCACCCCAACTCTGTTTCTGCACTCTGCTTCATTTTTTCGGGCGATATCACGACTCTTTATCGGCCCTTCTTCAAGTATTTCAATGGAGGTATAGTTAGTATGCAAGACAGTTCGCTGGAAAACAGATTAAAGGATGGGGTATGTGGAAGAGGAGGGTGTTTATATATGTAGTGGTGGTGGTGGGTGTTGGTGTCTGTTGGCAAGGGTGTTAACGGTTGCATGCGGTTATTTAACGACGTGACTTTTGTGGAGTGGAGGTGATGTTTGCTGTTCAGTTTAGACAGTAATTAGAAGTTCAAATACTTGTTGCAGACTTAACTGCTTGCTACTGGGCTTGGCGGGCTCGGCCCATATAAATTACCAACTTTGATTTGTCAACCCGTAGTCGACCAACCGGACTTTTTTTATCCCTTCCACCCTAAATAAATACTATTCAAATTCCAAGTTAAGTGAGTCCCTACTAACTTGAATATTTAAATTTCATTTTAAGTTCCTAACTGATACTCCCTCCGTTCCGCTACAATGTGCACACTTATTATTTACATGCAAATTAAGGAGAAAGTTAGTGGAGTAAGTGTTATGAGTATGAAAAGTGAGGTTGGAGAGAAAGTGTGGTAGAAAATAGTGAGTTGATTGGTGTTGTGAGTATAAAAGTAAAGTAAGAGAGAGAATTAGTAGGAGAGAGAATTAGTGGGTGAAATAGTAAAGTTTTTTTGCCATTTTAGAAAGTGTACAGTTTGTAATGGAACGTCCAATAAAGAAAGTGTGCAGCTTGTAGCGGGACGGAGGGAGAATTCATATTTCATTTTAAGAAATACTACCTCCGTCCCACGATAATATATAAAATTTCCTTTTTAGGCGTCCCACAATAATATATAACTTTCCTAAAATGGAAAGGAATTTTTACTATTTCCTTCACTCATTCTCTCTCCTACATTATTTTAATACTCACATCACCATTATAATTTACTATTCTCTCCACTCATTCTCTTTCCTATTTTATTTTCACACTCACAACACTTTCAATATAATACTTCCTCCTTAATTCTCGTGCATTGGCAAAAGTCTATATAAAAATGGGACAGAGGGAGTACTCAGAAAATATATTTTTATATAAATTTTAATAGTAAATATCCATAAATATTCTTTTTATCCATCTTCTAAACATTTAGTTTACGACATTAAATGAATTGCGAAAAAATTGATAAAAAAACGTTCTTAGACAGTTTTTTTTTCGAAAAAACATACTCCCTCCGACCCACCCGAATATGCACAAAATTGATATTGCACGAAAATTAAAGAAAATGTACAGTAGAGTAAGGCTCCGTTTGTTTAGCGTAAAACATTTTCCGAAAAATGATTTCCGGCAAAATGTTTTCTGAAAAATGAAAATATTTTTCGAAAAATAAGATTAAATACGAACATTCAATCAGGGAAAAGGGGAGTATTATTTATTTTGATGTTTAAAATTACGAAATTGCCCTCCATAATATTTTGAGTATCTACTATATATAATCTTTTCTATATATAATAAAGCGGAAGAAAATACAATGCACACAGCCTGTCACATGGCTTTATGACGTGGAATTTCGCGTGGCAGTTTCTCATTTGTCCTTCACTAATAATAATTTATACATCTTGAAATTATTTCGGATTTCACTCTCAATGCAGAATAATTTGATTTCGGATTTCAATCCCAAATTTGAATATTCTGATTTTGAATTTCAAATTCAAATTTAAAATTTCTGATTTTATTTTATAATAACAGGTTAATATTAGAATATAACATTATTAGCTATTTCCATATATTTTGTTTAAATTGTTAAAATTCCTTATATAACTCAATTAGAGAAAAGAAAGATTAGAATAGTCGATCGGATTCAATTTCCATAAATCAATTCCTTATGACGTGAAATTTCATGTGGCTGTATTTAATAGATTGACTTAATTAATTCAATTTGAATTTTTTAAAATCAATTTTTAAATTTCATAAAAAAAAAAAAAAAAACTGGTTGAATTTGAAATTCGAAATCAACTTCTAAATTTAAAAAGTTATTAAATATGGATACCGATGTTTTCTTACTTCTAAACTGTGATATGATATGATGAATCAATTAATTCAATTCGAATTTTTGGAAGCTAAATTATCCTATTAAAAATCAATGTATTTTCTTAACTTACATATTATTCACTCTACTAAAATTAAGTAATTAATTAAAATTATAATTATTCCTTAATTACATATTAACTTCACTAAATTAAAACAATTTCTCATCTTTGACTGATTTAATTTCCGGATGTAACTTTTTATATGTAAACTAGTGAGTAACCCGTCGAAATTCGACGGGCATAGTTAGGCTTTAGCCATTAAGCAAAATGTTATAATTTCTCTTGTGGGTAATTTTCTGATTAGAAAAAAATTAATCAAAACATCTTTCATTAAACAGCAGAATATTCAAAGATTAGGCACTAAGCATAATATTATGTAAACATTTAACATGACATCTATTCTTTGTTAAACAATTCAGAGATATCAAATTTTGTGATTTCATAAATCCAGTAAAAATAAAAATGATAAATAGGAATATCTTTAGCTAAAATAGCTTACATCATAGTAAAACATTGTCCCTGAAACCAAAAAAAAAAAGTAAAAGAAAAAAAAAAGAAAAAGAAAAAAACAATTAAGAGATCAAATAGGTCAAGAAGAAGAAAGAAGATGAGAGCGAGCAATAACGGAGGATGATTTTGCCGAAATTTTTTTCAGTGACCTACTCAAAATAAACTAATGGCTGAATATTTTTTTTAACCAAGTTATATTTACGCAAAAAATATAAAATAATTAACGAATAATTATTTTATTTAATACGCTTATTATGTATTGAATATTTTAAATGGATATGTATATAGTGATTTATGATATATAAAGATTTTATCTTTTAGCAAGAATTACAATCCTAATTTATTCTAACTCTTCTCTTTCCTATCAATATCTTGATTCCTATCAACGTTAGGGTTTTTTTCCTTTTTTTTTTTTTTGTTGAAGAACCAGGAAGGCTGGTATGTGGATTTTATTTCATTAAAAATAATAAAGCCTAATAATTAAAACCGAATAAGGTCAAGGCGGCCAAGGCCAATGCCAAGGCGGCCAAGGCCAAAGCGGCTAAGGCCGGCCAAGCCCATCCATTATCGGCCAAGGCCAAGGTCAAGGCCGAACGCCCTATATCAGCCAAGCACCGGCTGAGCCACAATTACCATGATGGACGACTCGTCCTGTGGGGCACGAGTCATACCTTGTAACTTTGAGAAATCCTCAACCGCTCCAGATAGGGTCATGACATTGTCGTCCAGGTCGTGCCAAGGTGGGGACGACTCGTCCCATGTACCACGAGTCGTGCCCTGCGCCCAAAAAAACTCCAGCTCTGCCGAATGATCCATGTGCCTCGGCCATGACCCCAATTGGCCGACCAAACACTTCGATCCTCTCAAAGCATACAAGAGGGACCCGCGCCAACCATACGTCCTGACCCTGAGTGCAGTAGGCCGGAGCGTATCTCTCTGCATAAGACTGCCACACAACCAGATCATCGGTTAGCTTGGCCAGCTGATCACGATAGCCTCGCAGGTTATGTGCAGTAACCTCCTTTAGATACAGTGATGAATGGGTCCACCTGAAATTTCATAAACAGAATAATTATAAGAAAAAGTTAAAAAAAAAACAAAACAATAACGACGAGAAAATAACGTATGATATATGTATACCTGCATCCGAGGGGCATGAGCACGTAGTCCGGATCTCTGTTTCGGCTACGAATTTGCGGTTGCACACATAGCAACCGCTCCCAAGCCCAAATCTATATCAATTAAATATATATCAAATACTATAAATAATGCCGCTAATTTGAAATCAAACTTAAAAACAACAACATAATGAACATTAAAATGAGATAAACATACATGTAGAACGTTGAGAAATCCTCTGCACTGTTTCGTCAAAGGGTTAGTTGCACTACACAGCTCTCGATATAGGAAAGCGAGCGACGCACTTCCCCAACTGTAATGGCTGACCCTGGAAACATCCCCAAGCAGAGGGAGATAACACAACTTAACCTTGTTGTTCGTACGATCAGGCATCACCGTAGAACCCAAGGCGAGCATGATATATGCCCGTACGTACATATCCACAATGTCTAGAGCAGTATCATCGGTGAGGTCATGGAAGTGTGGAAACATGCTCGTAATCCACCTGAGCTTCAGACTACTCCCATATATATCTCCGAGATTAGGGACGGCCCTAAGCCGCCGCAGTGCATACCGCCGCCTAAATGTGTTGGGATGCCAGGATCAGTAATAGCATCCCCATCAATCGGCAAACCGGAAATCATGCCGATATCCTCTAGAGTGATCGTCATCTCACCAACCGGGAGGTGGAATGTATATATGGGTCTTCGGACGCCATCTCTCGATCAAAGCCTCCAGCAACCCATAATCGTACTGAACTCTCCCTATGTAGTAAACTCCACTAAATCCGCACTCGGCTAGTCTGGACAATATCCTAGGAGCTAATACGTCCGGCAAGGAGGCACCACGACGAAATGACAGCGGACTAGCAACCTCTACATCGGCCCAAATAAACCGAGCTCTATGGTTCTCATGCTGGGTCAGAACAGAGCTATCGATAGGCCCGAGATCAATGAAGGAATTCATCTGTTTATTTCAATATCAAGGCTGGTAATTAATAATCATTTTTTGTAAACTGTGTTTCTTCTATATTTATTATTTCCTACATAGGAAGTCTAGATATTATGTTTATAAATGTTTTCAACAGGTTTTGATCCCGATAAATAAATTGAGCTAATTAGATAACCTTGTTGAATATAAGGCTCTGGTACCAAAATACAAAGGATCGATCTAAGCATAAGCATAAGAATAATAAATACTCCCTCCGTCCCGGAGAACATTACTCCTTTCCTATTGAGAACGGAAAATAAGAAATAATGTTATTAAAGTATGTGTTGTGAGTGGGAGGAGAGAGAATGAGTGGAGAGAATAGTAAATTATAATGGTGTTGTGAGTATTAAAATAATGTAGGAGAGAGAATGAGTGGAGAGAATAGTGATTTAAGGTTTCCTTTTTAGGAAAGTGGGACTTTAAAGAGGGACGCCCAAAATAGCAAAAGGGGTAATGTTCTATGGGACGGAGGGAGTATGAAATAATGCTAGTACAAGTATTGCTACGTCAGTAAAATTTGACTTTTTTGAATAGTAAGGTTTACTAAATACTTTATAGGTACGTAGTTATTGTTCTACCCGCCACACTGTATATCAACTCATACATCTGCCTCGTATGTTTAATTCATACGTGAAAGTGATTACGTGGTTGAATACGAATCACCTCGGCTGTGCTGGTTTCCAACCTATATACCTTATAAGTAAATTGTTCTTTTGAAACTTATATTATCCTTTGATGGAAATGTTTATCTTCATTGATAAAGCAACCCACTCCCATTTCATCTGTTTCTATATCATATCGCTTATTCTTAAATACTCTCTCCGTCCCGCTCGAAGTGTCTCAACTTTTCTTTTTGCGCGTCCCATTTAAAGTGTCTCAATCCCAAAATGGAAAGTTTTTATTATTTTTATACTTTTCCTATCCCACTCATTCTCTCTCCTACTTTACTTTTACACTCACAACATTCTCTCTCCTAACTATTCCTCCCACTCATTCTCTCTCCTATTTAATTTTTCATACTCACAACATTTAACCTTTTTCTCTTTCTTACCTCACTTTCCTTAATTCCCGCGCTGATCTCATTTTGAGACACTTCGGGCGGGACGGAGGGAGTAGTAAACAACATTCTAATGGAAGTGCTCAAAAGCATATAGTTCCATTTTTTTCTACTTTTTCAACATTAGCTATCCATCTAGGTGGTTGTAACATATGAACTTAGGTTGTTAAGAGGTATGACAATAAGCTAAAACATACTAGCAAAGTATTGCAAAGAATGATGCTATACTAAATGATAACGGGAAGATAATATGTCGACATGTATGAATGAATATCTTGTACACGTATTTTCAAAAATCAAAGAGCTGAGCTCAAACGATCCAAACTCAGCTTGACTCGAACTGATTTACAGCCTAAATTATCTAATTCATGGTTCACTTTTGTAAAGCAAAATCAATGGCAAAAATCAGTAATTCAAGTAAACTTAAATCGTTAAAACACCACCATTCAACTGAAAAAACAGTTGATTAATCAAAGCAATACACATGAACTAAGATAAATCCAAAATAGTAAAAATCAAGCTTGATTATTTAAAATCAATAACATATTAGTCCAAAGCAAGATAAAATCAGTAATAACTCAAGCAACTGATTAGCAACTTTCACTTCATTGAGTTAAAAATATATCATAAATTGAGGACAAAAATCCCTAAATTGCAAGTAAACAAATAATCAACTCAAAGCTAAATCAACACAAAATGAAGTAAAATACAGAAACGAAACGTAAACTTACAATTATGAAATTTTGATGATAAAAACCTTGAATTTGAATGGCAAATCTTCTCTTGTTCTTCTTCCCGGCAGATGTGTGGTGTAGAGAGTTAGGGTGTTTTTTTTTTTTTTTTGAAAGGAAGATGAAGACTGTAAGTCAGAATTGGGAAAAGGGATTTTTTGATAACTCGCTACACGGTGTAGCGAGTTTTACTCCTCAAAAATTAATTGCCGTAATTAATTACAAACGGTAAATCCTAATCACTTAGAACTCGCTACACCGTGTAGCGAGTTTGACCGGTCACAGTCAAATTCGCTATACCGTATAGCGAGTTTAAAAAAGTGGGACATTTTGAGAAAAAAATTTAACAGTAAGTTACTTTGGGAAATAAAATTTTAAAAATGAATTAACTGAGAAAAAAATCGGTTGGAGGGATAAATAGTTGTCATTTTGAAGAAATGAAAAAGTATTTGAAGTGGGTTGGAGATGGTCTTTAAGTAGGGGTCCTATCATTCAATAAGAGATTCTTGGATGGTTACAAAGCCAAGTTTTAGACAATAAAAGATTGTTTTCAGAAACTAACCAAAACTTTATGTTTCAGTACACTGCCTTTTTGGCTCTTGATCAATATTTTCATTTTCTTCGCATTCTGTTTCTACTGCACCGCCTTCTGATTCAGGTTCGTATCTTTTCCTCGGCGGAATCACTTGAAAGAATGAAGCTTTCCAGTCTTGCGTTTCCAAGAACTTCAGAAGTATCTCTATCACTTGATTCACTGTAAGAACCTAAAATCACGAGAGCAACATAAAAGTTTTAGAGGGCAATGTTTTTATCATCGAAAAGGGAAATTCAGATAGACTTTATCAAAAATAACAAGATATCATATCGCCTTCCTCCTATTGTCAACCTAATGTTGATGAGCATCACCACCAAAAAACGTTAAATCAACCTAAGGTACCCCAAAAGAGCAACAAATCGGCATACGGTCGAATGGTTAGGTGTCTTTCCTGCCTAAAGCTCAGTGAAAATGAAAAATCTACATAGCATAATTACCTAAAAGAAAAGAGGAGAGGAAAAGGAAGTAACAAGGTGATATTGCTAGGGTCAATAAAGCTGTTATTTCACATTAAAATTTATGGCAGTTATACACAAAGTCAATGATGTAGCCACATAAATACTACTCCCTCGGTCCCTAAATGAATGTCCGAATTTCACTTTGAGGAACATTTGCTAAAATGTTAAACTTAAGCATTTTAGTAACAACAGTACATAAGAACCCTTAATCATCTCACCATATACCAATGAATCATCTTACCATATAGCATCATGAGTGTAAGTGTGAATTAGAACTTGTTGTATGATGAGGGAGGAATTAGTAACTTCCCAAAAAATATGGACATTCATTTTGGGACGAAAAAATTCAAATTTTGGATATTCATTTAGGGACGGAGGGAGTACGATTGAGATATAAAAATCAGTTTACTTCAATGCATAAAAATCCAGGAATGAAGAAAGATCATTTCCAAGGTCCATCAAGAAAAATCTCTTCTCCAATACTCTTTGCCATAGTGATGTCAGACAACAATTTGTTCGCTTATGTCATTAAACCCTAGTTATGGTATTGGCCTTTGGTTATGGAGTTATGTAGCAAACCCTAATTGATTCAGAGAGGTTGAGTTGAGTTGGATTGAGTATGAAAAACAATCACTAAGGCTCCGTTTGTTCCACGGAAAATAGCTTACGGACAATGTTTTCCTCATTTTCCAATGTTTGGTAACACTAGGGAAAATGAAGTCAACGTAAGTGATTTTTCGGTCAATGGAAAATAAGCATGTTTCCAATGTAAAATGATTTATGGATTTCTCCTCCGCGTTTCACTTTCCAAATTATTATTTTTTAACACCCTCACCCCACCCACCTTTCTCCACCCCTAATCACTACCCAAAAAACCCCAACCCACATAGACCCCACCCCCATCCCCCCACAAAAAGAAAGGCCCTGCTTTTTCCTTTATTTTATTTTGAGGGCATTAAGTGTGAGTTTGGGAGTGTTTTTTTGTGGCTTATAATCACTTTTGAAGCTCAAAATTACTTTTAATAGCGTTTGGATAACAATAGTGATTATGATTTTAAGCTGTTAAAACGCAAAAAACTGTGTTTTGGTAGAAGCAGTTATGATTCAACTTTTGCTAAAAGCGATTCTTAGAAGTTGTTATTTGTGTTATTTTTACAATAATAACCTCTATCTCTTTTGTGCATTTATTATAACGATATACATATCATAAAAGTCATTTTTGGTATTTATCTTTCATAATCAGTTTTGAACATATATCCAAACGTACTTATAAATTATAATATTTATTACAAAATAATCGATTTTTCTAAAATCACTTTTGAAAAATCACTTTTGAAAAATAAGAAGCAATACCAAACTCACCCTAAGGAGGCTGAAGCTCAATTAGTTTGGACCCTAGCACTACTACTATTAAATGGTGCCCGCCCTACCACCACCACCCCAACCCCACCCCCACCCCAATTTACCCTACCCCACCCCATCCCCCGCATCCACCCCCACCCAAATCTAAAGTATAAAATGGATCAAAATGGTCATATTGGTTTGTAAGTGGGCCTGCCCACTAACTTGTATGATTCGTATGGTACAAATGTACAACATTGTATAGATGGCATTCATAAAGGAGACTGGAGGCAAGTAGCACAATGTCAATACTGGATGTACCTTACTTATTTGGACCCATTGTTACGAAAGCAAAGTACTCTTTTCCTTTAGATTTTAAATGTATATAATATTACCCCCCCCCCCTCGCCCTACTTAATTTGAAGATCCATTCTTTTAAAAAACTTTTTTTTTATTCGGAAGCGTTTTCACAAAGTTTACCGACCGCCTAAAAATATTTCTCCAAACATATTCCTAAGATTAACCAAAAAACGGAAAACAAATTCGTTTCGTTTTCCGGATAACATTTTCCATTTTCCAAAAAACATTTTCCGGAATTTATTTTCCGTAATCTATTTTTAAGTGAAACGGTGAAACAAACGGAGCCTAAGAAGAGCACGCTCAGCGAACCTTTTCTCATTCAGGTCTGAGGATACCCAATCTGTGAAGTTAGGGGGCAAGTTACTTTCTGACTTGGTTTTATTTAACCAGTCCAATCCAAGACTTGGACCAGGTGGTCCAGGCCATCAAAACTATTTGAGGCTGTAACATTCTTAGAAGGAAGTCAAAAGCCTTTGAAAATTTAATACTTTCATCTATTTTGTAACATGATGGTCTTTAGCCACCAGCACGTGAATCCTTATGTTTAGGACTTCATTTAGTTTAATAGCTATCCTCAACATGATTTCTAGCTTATGAGTCTCCCCGCCCTTAAAATCCATCTTCTTTCACTTATACGTCGACCTAAAGAAATGACCACTTGTCTTAAATAAAGAGTCCACTCTGAAATTTAAGCCATAAATTTCTGTCATCTTTTCGAACTTTTCATAACATAATGATGCTTTATGTGTCGAATGAAGAATGCAATCCCAGTGCAAGGGTATGACCTCAAAGCAGGACCCTAACTTTGATGAGGTTGGCATAAATAAGAATGAAAATAGTATGTGCAGCCACTCGAAATACGCTATGGACCAATGTGACTTGTTTAACGTTGCAACACTTGCACCCCTCTCAACCACTCTCCACTCATTCACCACTCAGGTATCCAAGCACAGGAAACCTAAGGTTATAAACAATTTTCAAGGACAAAAGGAATAGTGAACCGTTATTTAACCTTTATTCAATTAAAAAGCATATAAACCTTAAAGGGAAAAATTGAATGAGAAATAATAAAGATCATTTATACCTGAGAACTCGACATCTTTAGATATTCTCCTATTGGGAGTTTCGCTGTTTGAATCCCTTGGTCCTTCGCTTTGTTCATGGTTATCCCTTTCCACCGGTTCCTATCTACTAATCCACCAACAATATATATTTTCGACATATCAAGTTCATGAAGAATAGTTTCTGAGTCTGCTGTTAGGTAAACAAGATTTTCCTTCTGACTTCCAAATGTTTCAATATACGAGCATTGTTCCTTCTCAATAATCCACTTGTCAAACCCTGGAATCTTTTCCAACGCGCTTTCCATTTCTCCCTGGCAGCCAGTCAACCACAGATGTGCTGGGGACGCACATCTTGAATTCATTGCGTAGCAATACATTACCTGCAACATTTTCCACCCAGTATCAAAAGATCATCCAGGTTACTGTAACTTTCAAGATGTCAAATAGAAAATTTGGATGAACCAAGTGATTTCACATGACATGTTTACTAAATTTAAACGCCATTAAAATAAAAAAAGCAACAAAAACACATCTCAGTTTCACACTTCTAAGAAAAAACAAGTAGATTTCCAAACCAACATTCTCAACTTTTTGCTCATGTTGGTGTACGAGGTTGGAGATACTAATGGACCTAAACTAGCTTAGAGGTGAGCGAGTAATCAAGAAAGTCATAATCTAGAGCCACATGCATGTATGAAGGCCATCTAATCCTGGCATCATACACTCATATTAGAGAAACCGCAAAGACTACAGGGAGGTTGTCCTATTTGATGGCTGAACATAACGACCTGCAAACTGAAATGTTTGCAGCAGATAACAAAGGCAATAACGAAAAGGAAAAAAGCGAGAAAGCATATTACATACTCCATCCGTCCCAAAAAGATAGTCTCACATTCCTGTTTGGTTTGTCCAACGATGATAGTTTCATTTCTAGAAAAGACAATAAATATAGTACAATTCCAAATGGTACAAGTAAAAGTTTGACTTATTAAATGGGATAATCTTTTTGGGCAGAGGGAGTACTACACAATTGACTCAACTATATATTTCGTTATGAGCTGGATAATTTGAAACTTATAACCATCCTCAAGGAAGCTAGAGATGAATGTGCCAACTGGCAAAATGATTTGATTATTCACAAATTTTAAGCAAGGGAAATGTGGTGATTGTGGGACAACCAGTGAAAAGTAAATCATCAAGAAAGCACACACAAGTATCAAATTTTGAAATCTAAACCCAAGACATCCACAAAAAGAAATCAAGTTATAAATGTAGAGTATGATACTTCCTCTATATCACCCAAAAATTGCCTATTTGAAGAGCAAAGTTGTAAGAGCATACATAACTGCTAACCGTTGCAAGTAATCACATATAACCTATGATGCTCGGACTCGGGTACAAGTGTCCGACACGGGTACGGATCCGAGTGTCGGATACTTCAAATCTCAAAAATTACGGACTCGGGGACACGAATTAGAAGGGTCCAAAATATGAATATGGACTCGGCATAAAAAAACATATTGATAAAAATTAGTAAATTTCATATTAAAAAGATAATCCAATACTAAAATTAAAATGTAAATTTCTGTAAATTTATTATGGGAAAATTATTAATTGCAATTCTCTCAACAAATTTAAAATACAATAACAAAAAAAGTCAATTTTTGAAAATTAATAACAAAAAAAGTCAATTTATGAAAATTATACACAGTTGTAGCCAGCTGTATATAAAGCCCTTTAATTTCTTCTCTCTCCTCTCCACCCCTCACTTTCTCTTTCAGTTTTCTCTCTCCATTTCTCTCTCCACTGCGTTCCCATGGAGGAGACGGGAGGAGACCTCAATTTCTCTCCATCTTTGGATCTTCAAACGTCGACCATCACCGATCGACGACCCAGGCGATTGACGGCGATTGACGACGCCGATTGACGACACCGATTGACGACGCCGACCTCAACAATCGAGCCAATTTCTGAGGTAAGTGTCGAGTCCTCTTTCTCCTAGCCAAGTCTGACGCATATCCTGTGTCCGTATCCGTGTCGTGTCGTGTCGACACGGGTACGGCGCCCTAAAATGGCGAGTCCGAGCATCTTAGCATATAACACACATTTTATATTAATAACATACCGGTCTAAACAGTAAATAAAGGACGAGGTTGGAACATCAACATGCAAACAGTATGCTTAGAGTCCGTTTGAAAGACTTGTGTGTTTAAGATCCGTTTGAATGAATAGTATTAAAATATTAGACAATAAAATCCTTGGTGGCGGGAGTGCTGTTGTAGATGAGAATTCGTGGTGTGTCGATGCCAAGAGAAGCAAAAGAGAGAGTAAGTGTGTGAGTGAAGCGCCAAGCCTTGATTCCAAGCCTAATCCCCATATTTCTATCCAAACAGCAGAAATAGAGTTTTTCTGGTCCAAATTCTAATTCCAAGCTATGGAGTTGAGAATCAAAAACAGACTTGATGATATTAGACAGTCTAGATGAAACATCCCAAAAATGACAAGGAAAGTAGGTGTAACGACCCGAGACCGAAGTCCGACCTGCTACGTAGACAACAAAAGTCCAATGGATGATTTGATGCTTAGAAGTAGTGTATGGGCCTTCTATACAGCACACTAAATTCCCACATATTTCCGATGTGGGATGGGCGACTATCACAGTAGGATTCTTTGAGAGAATTGGATAGATTGTTTTTCAAAGATACGGTTCAATCGTCAAAACTTTACATGTTATTCAGCAAGTTTAAAAATTCTTAATCTTTTCCCGGGAGGTGAATCTTGTTAGTTGTTCGATACTTATATTAAGCAGATCACGCCCAAAATTAGCTTCAATTCCAATTTCAAACGACCTAGACAATCAACATACCGAACCACAACCTTCAAACACAATTCACAAATACCATTTCCGCAATTTTACTCCCTCCACCTTGCCTTCTATTAAGCATAATGAAGTTTTAGACTTTTGCAGGTACTGACAACAGCTAATACCCTCCAAACCTATGAGATAAGTACCTATTTCAGCATTACAATGAGTCATCATGCCACATGTCAACTTTAAACAGTCAAATGGACGGTCAACCGACGGACGACATCAACAACAAAACACGAGTTTATGGGGGAAAACGAAAAAAAAAAAAAAAACAATCAGCACACAAAAACTATATAGGTGTACTTATCTCCCAAACCTATAGCATTAATATTGGATCAATCATTTCAACGCTAAGCCTCACCATTGAACAAAATAATTTAAATCTGCATAATTTTTTCAACCCAAAAATGCAGCAGATAAAACATCAAACTCACAACTGCATAACGAAAAGCCCGACATTTTTAAAACTCTAAATAGCAAGAAATAGGGTTAATCAAAACAAAACAAAGCAAAGAAGCAAACGCAACACCTGTTGAACAAGGCTATGAATTTCATTCGGAGCCATTCGGTCCGAAAACTCAAGATCAACAACAATGTTCTGCCCCTTCTCTTTAGCCACGGTCAGCTTCTCAATCTTCTTCCCCCTCTCATCGTTCCTCTGCTCCATTCTCTCCTTCCTGACCTCCCTCCTCGCCTCAAGCACCTTCAATTTCTCCTCCTCCGACATGGTTGCCAGCCTCTCCTCCCATTCCCTCCGCTTCCGCTCCACTTCGCTTTTCCGCCGCGCTTTCTCCGCCGCCTTCTTCTCGGCCTTCTTTGCTTCGAATTTCTGCTGCTTCAGTAGCTTCTTCTGTGCACTCTTCGACATGGTTTGTTGCTGTATCGACGGCGGTGGGGGATTCGAGTGGTCGCCGTTGGTGGTGGTGGAGTCGAGGGAAGCATTTTCGTCATTTTGCTTGGCATCCATTTTCACACTTAGGGTCCGCTCCCGAGTCTAAAAATGGAGGGGAAGGGAAGGAAAAGGGAGGAAATGTGGGAGGATTTCCGTTGTGACGGTGCTCCTGAGTTTTGGTTGGAGGGGAAGGGAAGGAGAAGGAGGGAAATGGTTGGGCTCATTTCCCTCCAAAGCAATCAGCTCAAAAATGGGGGGAAACGGAAGGAGGGAAATAGATTAAAGGGATAATTTTTCATAATTCCAATCTTACCCGTCAGCCTCTATTATATCAGCTTCCAATTTCACAAAAACCCAACTCCATTGTTGCTCTCCTCTGCCCTTCTTCATCTCCTCTGCAACAAAATCATCCAACACCACAATGGATTCCATTGATCCAATCCTCAATGTCCTCCCTTCCTCTATCCACAACGTCTGCGCTTCAAGCTCCCCTCTTTCACACTTCCCTCCGCCATGTCTGACTTCTCTCTCCTCGTCCTCACCTATTTCGTCGCCGTCTCCGGCACCTCCGTCATGTCGTCGTCCTCCCCAGCCGCGTCAATGGCCAGTACATAATTGAAGGCCTCTCGTCTTGATTCATGCTTGTGCTTGGTGGGTTGGGGATTTTTTTTATGGATTTAGCACAGATGAATTATGTTTTGAAAATAGGAAAAATGCAAAATGAAGATGAAATAAGAATAAAAGCTCTCGCCAAAGGCCGGCCAACATGGGCCAGGTTTGGGGCCAGTTTGGGGCCAGGTTCGGCCATTTGGTCTTGGTTTGGCGGGGATCTCTTTTGGGATGATATTCGTTCGATTTTAATTACGTTGGTTTTAGAGTTGGGCATTTTAATTTCCGCTCATGAATGTAATATTTTTTTTTCATCAATAAAAGCTCCCGGTGACGTCCTGTTTCTGTAAAAAAAAAAAATTCCTCTCTTATTCATGATAAGAGTAAAAACGTAATTTGTATTTATTTCCTTTCTATTCCTCCCAAAACTCGGGAGCATGGGAAGGGAAATTTGAGTTTTTCCTTCCCTTTCTCTCCTAACTCGGGATCACACGGAAAGAATTTTAAATTTCATTTCCTCCCCTCCCTTCCCCTCCCTTCCCTTCCCTTCCCTTTCCCTCCTTTCCTCTCATTTAAAAACTCGGGAGCGCACACTTACGGAGGTTTTGCCCTTTCTTGCTCTGAATCAGAGACCAATAGGAAGTCAGTAAAAAGAGTGTCTTTGGATGGGTATTTTGGTCAAATACACGTTGGTAATTTTGTTATTTTGTTGCGTCATGCGCCGGGTTATCCGCATTCCGACAAATCTCAACTACCCGTCAATTTTATGGGTTCCTATTAGTCCCTAGTTTATTTACTAATTTCTTATTACACCACATATACAAAGAAAGATTCATTCTCGCCGCCCTGGTTGAGCCAAAGAAAAGGAAATACATTAAATTAATAAATTAAGATAAATATATTCATTCATGCCCTAGTATTGTCTCTCTTTACACCTATATGTCATTTACTCCGTCCGTCCATTTAAATAAAGATTCACCATTTGAGTTAGCCACAAAAATTAAGAAAATAAAGTAAAAAGTGATGTGTAGTAAAGGTAGATAGTATTAAGGATATTAAGAAATTTCCTCCTAAAGTTTTCTAAAGTTATTTGTTTGACTTTTTCTATATTATTCCATGTCGATATCTTCATGTATTTAGATTAGGCAACTAAATATTTGTATTGTGATTAGAATAAGAAAACTCCTTCTCCTTATTAGAATAGGATGATTAGAATAAGAAAACTCCTTCTCCTTATTAAAATAGGACTCTCTCTTGTATATATATTAAGAGTTTGTGAATAAATAACCTAAGAATTTTCTAATTCTCACATGGTATCAGAGCTACAAAGATTCATAGCCTAAACCCCTTCAAAAATCTGGCAGCCCCTCCCCTCTATCCCTATGGCCGGCTCCCCCTCCTCTACCAGTACCCTCCCCACCACCGCCTTCACCGCCCAAACCCGCACATCACCCACCCATACCTCCTACCATACCTCCAATCCTTCTCCTTCCTCCCATAGACCATCACCCTTCCCCTATAAGGGCAAGTGTCAATATTGTAGTACCATTGGTCATATCCTCTCCCAATGTCGTCAATTCAAACGTGACCACCCCACCGTAAATTGCTCCTCTCAACCTCGCCAATATCGAAACCCAAACCCCAACCACCAAAAACCCCAAGCCCACTCAGCCGCCCACCATACTCCCTCTCCCCCTCCCTCCTGGCTTATTGATAGCGGTGCCACCAACCACATCACTAATGATCTCTCCAATCTAGCCTTACACACACCCTACAATGGCAGTGACTACGTCATTATCGAAGATGGTTTCTCTCTTCCTATCTCTAACATAGGTTCATTCTCTTTCTCCACATCCTCTCCCCCTCTTCTTTTCAATCATGTCTTACATGTTCCTCTTATCACTCGTAACATTCTCTTTGTATTCCAATTTCGTCGTGACAATAATGTCATTATTGAATTCTCACACTCGTCTTTTCTCATTAAAGACAAAGCTACGAGTCAAACCCTTATCCACGGAGACCTTAAGGATGGCGTCTACATTTGGCACCCTCCGCCCATTCAAGCTCATTCAAGCGTCATCTCTTCGCAATTGTGGCATCATAGATTAGGCCATCCCACCCCCCTATTCTTAGTCTACTACGTAGCAAATTCCATTTATCTATTTTTTCTAGTTTATCTCCGTGTAATTCTTGTTTCATTAACAAAAGCCATAAACTATCATTTGCATCCTCTTCTCTAATTTTACATGCTCCTCTAGATCTTATATTTTCTGATGTATGGACTTCTCCAGTTTATTCCCTTGACAAATTTAAATACTATGTCATCTTTGTCGACCACTTCACCAAATACATTTGGTTCTACCCCATAAAACACAAATTTGACACCTACAACACATTCCTTCGTTTCAAAACACTAGTCGAAAAATACTTCCAACGTCCTATCATCCAAGTCTACTCCGATAACGGGGGTGAATACCTCAAACTCACACCCACTCTGGCTCAAAACGGTATCACTCATCTCACCACTCCACCTCACACTCCTGAACATAATGGGATATGCCGAACGTCGTCACCATCACATTGTTGAAACGGGTCTCACCCTTCTCTCCCATGTCAACCTACCCCTCACCTTTTGGCCCTATGCTCTCACCACTGCCACCTATCTCATAAACAGAATGCCTACCCCCACCCTCAACAATGATTCCCCCTACCTTCGCCTATTCCATTCCCCTCCAAACTACACCAAATTACGAAGCTTTGGTTGTCTCTGTTATCCTTGGCTTCGCCCTTATACCCCCCACAAGCTAGCCCCTAAATCTATTCCATGTATCTTTGTTGGTTACTCACCCACGCAAAGTGCGTATTACTGCCTTGACCCCACCTCCCATCGAGTCTACACCTCCCGCCATGTCCGTTTTGTTGAAAACACATTTTCCTACACCTCCCTCACCTTCATTCCCCCCATTGCTTCCGCTCCCCTCCCTCCCAGGTTGGCACACTCTGTTTCTCCTTTGTCAGAAACACTACACCCTCCATTCACCCACCACCTAATCTTGAGCCCCTCCCCCTACCCGCCCCCTCTCAAACCCTCCCTCCCCAACCATCCGTCACCCTCCCGGCCCGGCCCAGAAACACCCGCGCCGAACCAGAAAACCCGCGCGATCGCCCCCCAGATTCGTGCGATCGCCCCTCCCTTCCAGAAACTTCGCGCGATCGCCCCCCCTCCCCCGCGCGATCTCCCCCCATACTCAGCATTGGTAAGAGAGAGAAAATGAAATAAATAGATAATTGTTGTGAGTAAAATAAGTGAGTCTAATTTTTATTTAGCAAATGTGAACCTTTAAATGAAACACTCTTTTAAAAAGATAAGTGAAATTTCAAATATAATGAGACGAAGGAAGTATTCAATTAAGGCTCCGTTTGTTTCACCGTAAAATATTTTTCAGAAAATGTTTTCCGTAAAATAACTTGTTTTACGGTGTTTGGCAAATGCAAAAAAAAAAAGTCAACGGAAAATACTTTCGGGTCAACGGAAAATATCTTGTTTTACACCGTAAAACGACTTACCGACCTCGAGGTCAGTAGAACATTTTCCGTGGCTTTTGGGTTCTCTCTCGTTTCTCTAGCGCCATTCTCGTTTCTCCAACGCCATTCTCCTTTCTCCTTTCTCCGGCGCCATTCTCCTTTCTCTGGCGCACTTCGTCGATCCTTTCCCTTCTTCTCCTTTCTCTTCCCCTTTTTCGTTGATTCTTCTCCTTTCTTTCTCAGATCTGTGCAATTTTCGTAATTGATTTCTCAGATTTGTGCGATTTTCGAATTTAATTTTGGGTTCCATTTGATTTAGGCATCTGGGTTTTTAGGTTCGATCTGTTGAAATGAATTTTATGTTAATTTTTTGAACTGCTTGTTTTGATTATCATGGGGTCAGCTTTACTCATATTAGTGACGTGAAGAGGGATTGGCCTACTGTTGTTGTTTAGTTTATGCTCTATGTATGCTCTGTTGGTAAAGTGACCTTAAACCCTACTCCATGTATGTTCTATATGTAAAGTGACCTTCTAGTAAAACTCTCTTTTCCTTTCAAAAAAGAAAAATCATGGTGAGGAAGCAATACGAAGGCTGAGACAGTAATTTGATTTCAAGTTTTCTTGTACCTGTTTCAAATTGTCCAAACTTATGTTTATATCGGTGTTAATGACAAGTGGCTATGCTTAGATGGTATGATATTGTAGTGCAGTTTCTCCTGAAGGTTGTCACACTCTTTGAACTAAAATCAGCTTTTGTGCCACCTACGTGGGGTCAACTTTACTCGTATTAGTCTTCTGTACTAGTCAGTTTTTAATCACTTTATATATAACATCATTCACACTACTCTGTCAATTATTGTAGCTTTAATCTTGCCAAAAACAAAAATGAGATGCAGTAAAATGGAATATAAACTTGGCTCATTAAAATATTAATATTTGATTATCATGGTTCATCAACATATTTGTAATTAGATGGGCAAGGTAATTGGTTTCTTGGTTGGTTGTTTGAGAATTAATGTTTTTCGGTCGAATTGAACCTATTATTTCCAGTGAATTTTCATTGTATGTATTAATACCGTAACTATTTTACTTATGTAGATGGTAAGTAAGGTTATCCGAGCATCAGTATTAGGGGCAGCTGCTTCGGTCATGGGTGAAACTGCTGTACTCCTAAAAAGAAGAAAAACCTCAACTACATTTAGACCAAGGGAGCCTAAAGAGGCCCAAGAATTTGCGAGACAGAGATATATGAATAGTATTTTATGTAGAGGCGAGCAACACTGTATAGATCAAATTCGTATGAAGCCACTTGTGTTTTACAAGCTACGTGAGACCCTTGAGGAGAACACTTTACTTAGAAGTACCATAAACATATCTACAAGAGAGCAATTGTTGATATTCCTACATTTGATAGGACATAATGTGAGATTTAGAGTGATAGGTGGACGATTCTATAGGTCCATTGAGACGGTTCATCGATACTTTAAACTTGTATTAAGAGCAATTTTAAAGTTGTTCAAGCTTGTAGTAAAACAACCGAGTGACTCAACTCCCCCAGAAATTAGATATAACAACAGGTTTTATCCATACTTCAAGGTTAGTTTGAAATTTTTATTCATATATTTTAGATATATATATTTATTTAGCTATTGAAAATAATTTTGAGCACAAACATGTCACGTATAGGATTGTGTAGGGGCAATAGATGGAAGTCTTATACGTGCAAAAGTAAGTGAAGAGGTAGTTGGAAGATTTCGTAGTAGAAAGGGCAGAACTACACAAAATATATTGGCTAGCATTACATTTGATTTGAAGTTCACATATGTCCTAGCTGGATGGGAAGGAAGTGCACATGACTCTCGCATTATAAGTAATGCATTGGAAAGGTCGGGGGGATTGGTAATTCCTGAAGGTACCACGATGAATCACCACATTTTCCTTATTTCATAGTTTTTACACATAAATATCACCACTTATTAATAATTATGTAATTTATTCTTGTAGGGAAATATTATCTTGGTGATGCTGGTTATGGTATTCGAAATGGGATAATTTCTCTGTACCGAGGTGTTCGGTATCATTTGAAAGAGTTCAGTAATGATAACCCGCCAGAAAATGAGAAAGAACTTTTTAATCTCCGTCACTCTTCTTTGAGAACTACTATTGAGAGAGGTTTTGGAATTTTGAAGAAACGCTTTCGTGTGCTAGATTTCGAACCACATTGGTCTTATCACGTACAAGTAGATATCGTGTTGGCTTGTTGCGTTATCCACAACTTTATCATGGGAGTTGATCCTAGTGATATCATTATCAATGATCAAAGTTGCGAAGTGGGGTCAAGAAATCAAGGTCTAAGAGTCCAATTAACACAACGACGAGAGAGGGAAGAATTTAGAGAGTGGACAACTAAGAGGGATAACATAGCTAGGGACATGTGGAATGACTATGTTGCTACTATCTAGTTTGCTTTTTTCCTTTTTTTTGGATTAATTTGTATTATCACTATGTTGCTACTATCTAGTTTACTTTTTTCCTTTTTTTTGGATTAATTTCTACAATCAGACCCTTAGCGAGCGCCTTAGGGAAACTTGTTAGTGAAATTCATAAATAGAACCTGATAGGTGCAAATAGCATTGGTATTCTAATAGCTTTACAATTGATATATTGTGTGTTGAAATTGACATTCCCTAAGTTCTTTACAATTGCCCAACATTGAATCTTTACAAAAATTGCAATGACTTTCGAACTTCGAGTTACAGGGTATAACTGTTGTTTATTTTCTATCGGGGAGTTAACAACGTGACAGTTATCTCAGCTGTAGTCGAGTCGTTCTTGCTCATTGGATCCGCTTCAAGAATATGTCTTTCATTGAAGAAACCAGGTTTAGTAGGTGTGGCTAACTCACCCTCACTACTCAGCATCAGAACCACATCTGACATGCTTGGCCTATCTTCTGGGCTTTGTTGAACACACAGCAAACCTACATAAATTGATCGTAACACTTGATAGTAGTTGCAAGACTCCTCCACTGATGCATCAATCATCTCAAAAGATCTGTATTCTTGATAGAGTTTCCAGGCCTAAAAGATTAAAGAAAAACAGTTTTGCTTAGCTTTTTATGCATATTGGAAGCAATTTGAAACACTCTTTAGATCCTTACATGGCCAAGTAGGTTAAGAAAGTGTCCTTCATGTTGAAAGCCTCTATTCTTTTTCCCACTCACAATCTCTAGGACTAAAACTCCGAAACTGAAGACATCTGAAGTAGTGAAATTTTTTGTTTGTCCTGCAAATTACATTCTTTAACCTTGGCCTACATGACTAGCTTGCTTATAATTCTGCTATGACATATTAACAGTTTTTAACATTTTGTTGATATTTTAAATAGGCACATCCTGCTTACGGCAAGTTTTTGAACAAGAAAATTGAAATGTATGATGAGATGTCACTAGTTGTTGGGAAGGATATGGCTACGGGGTCTTTTGCGAAATCATTGAATGTCATTGATATGGAAGCTAGCGTTGGGAATACCTCCGCTCAAAATGTTGAAGATAATGAGTTTGATGAAGAGGTGACAAAGCCTAAAGAAACTTCAACTGCTGGAATATCATCAAAGAAAAGGTCTCATCGAAAAAGGCCATGTGAGGATGGGGATGCAACATTTGATCTATTAGCCGGACAGATTGGGGAGGTTGCAAGCGCTATCAAAAAACTTTCTGATGATAAAGTGAACAGACAAGATCTTTACAAAGAGGTTATGAAAATTGAAGGCTTTGATGAAGATTTTTTGGGTAGTGTGTTTGACCACTTGAATGCCGATAACAGCTTGGCTGAAGGATTCATGGTCAAGTGCGAAAGCCTTCGAAGGAAGTGGGTTGAAAAATTTTGACCAATGAGTGGCAAGGAAAATGTTTTCCGGAAAACATTTTACGGTGAAACAAACAAGTTTATATCATTTTTCGGAAAACGTTTTCATTTTTCGAAAAACATTTTCCGAAAAACATTTTACGAAAAACATTTTACAGTGAAACAAACGGAGCCTAAATGTAATGCTTGTCTAGCTCTTGCTTACTAATAATCACAAAGGTCAACTATTCAAAAATCAAGCAATTACTTGAAAATGGTGATGAAGCAAACACTCTAATGATTATATAGCTCAATATACTATCATACATAATATCAATGCATCCCATAGATTCAATATTTGGTTCATCCTCACTTGTTCCAATTCCTTTAGTAAGTCGTCATTTTATGACTTTCCCCTAGGGGAATGTCATAAAACAATTTGCATTTGTACTCCCTAATTACACAATCTGAAATCGTGAGTTTTTGGGAATATATTTATGTTTCCTTATTTCATTATACTTCTATTATGGTAAGTAGATTTTGAGACTTTCATGGAGATTTATAAGTATCCTACTTTGACTAGGAATTGTAAATATAGTAAATATCTTTTATTTATGTACATAGTTTTATATTAGGACTAACCTACTAATATTTGATTTCCTTGTAAGTGTGTTTTATATTTTCATATAGGAAAAGGAATCTCACAAAGGAAGAGGTCGATTGCATGAAGATCTTCTCCATGGTGCACTATAAATACAAGTCATTCAGCACATGAGAAGCTACGGATTTTTAGAGAGAAAATTACTCATTCTTCATTGTATTCGACATTAGTGTTTTTAGGTTGTGAGTAAGGTTGTGCCTTACATCCGTAACTCACATCTAGGTTTTCATAGAGTTCTCTTGTTTTACTTCTGACTAGAATAGATCCTACTTGGAAAAGGGGAGTTGTTCTTGTCATAGAAGGTGATTAGAACTCATTTAGTATTTTCATATTTTAGTTTTTCACTTATTTGTCTTTGTAAGAAACGAAAGTTTTTATAGTGAAAAGTTTTTGGGCGTAAGCCTAGTTTGCTGATCACATTGATCAGTAAGCGTAAATAACTCTTGAGTTATTACATTTAATTTGCATTTAATTGTTTTATTCCGCTGCATTATCTGTGGATGTGTGGACAGTTGTGAGACACATCTGTACTCACATCCGTTGCCTGTTGTGTGATTAAGTTTCCTAGCTACACGAAACTTTCAATTGGTATCAGAGCCAACTCTCGATATATTACTGAGTGTTGATCCAGAAAGTGTAGTCATTAGGGAATGCCAAAAAATGCGATGATCACAAGTCCAAGATGAGGACGGGATCAAAATCCCGGATACATAAAATCCAAGAAATCCCGAGCGACAACCAACAAATGGTTTGTACGTCCGGAAGACGACTTGGGACATTCCCTCCTTTATTTTCAAACACATGCACACAAGAAAGCACGCAAGCAAGCACGATTAATGGGATCTTGGGAGACTTGCTCCGGCAAGGCACCTTGGGTGAACGACGATCCGTTCTTCCCAAGGGGTAACTTAACCTCCGAACCCATAAAACCTTTTTTTCAAAGTTTTGAGGTAATCAAAATGGCGTGGCGACTCCGTTTTTCAAATTAAACCGGATGTCTTCAAACTCGCGTGAATTTCCAAAATAAAATAAACAAAAAATTTGGGGCACACATTCACAGTTTGGCGACTCCGCTGGGGAATTCCCCAAGGAGAAAAGCTTTATTTTCAAAACAAAGATCGATACTCGGTATATAGGTGGAAACCACTTACCCTTCCTGTACACTCCCTGATGTGGGAGTTGGGATAACCGGTGGTTTAACAATCCCACGTACCAGTATCCCTTTTCGATTTTTTTTTTTTTTTTAAAAAATAAAAGAAAGCTTTTCCCTTTGAGCGGGTTAGACTCCCGTCGCTGATTTCATTAATCGTGCTTGCTTTCTTTACCTAGCATTGCATTATTTGCATCTTGGAATCTGTGCATACTTTGAACGGGAAACAACCCGAAAAATAGCAAAGGAGTGGAACCTGGAAAATTGATCCATACAGTCGTACGGCTCAATCCTCCTTGGATTCTGACCGGGCGACCTCAGTGGCAATTCCACCAGGAAAAATCATGGTTAATCGCGGTCCTAGCGGCTTGGGGCTATTCGGCTCCATGGCGGCTGCGGCTCCCAGAAAATTTACGTGCTTACGTGTTGCATTTTCCCCGTCCCGAAAATCATTCCTTTAAAACACATTCATGAAAATCTCTGTTTTAACTCAAAAAGGAACATTTTTAGGAGACCGCACACTACGCGCACCTGATATATCCTGTACACTTTGCACGCACGTCCTTCAAACCCGAGGGTGGTTCCGGCTGCGATCACGGACGGCCTTACGATGCTCCGGGCGCGCACGGAATCATCCCAACCTCATCATGGCAGCCGGTGTCGACCAATGCACGGTCAGGTGTCACACATTTCAAAAACTGTGACTTTTTGGTTGGTTTTTGGTCTAGTCCGTGTCATATAGCCCAGTTGCATACCCTCGTAAAGGTCAAGCCTTAGTTCATAATGGAAGCCAAGATTTTCGCTCAAGCGGAACTCTGCCAAAATTCCGACAAGGAAAAATTGGCGAGATCTTGACTCCGACATTGACTTTGACCTTGACCCGCACGGAATGCGTAAGAGTCAAGACCGAGTCTTTGCCAACAACTCAAAAGATCTTTCGCCCAAGCGAAGCTCTGCCAACATTCCGACAAGGAAAAAATTGGCAAGATCTTGCCCCGGCATTGACTTCGATTCTGACTCACGCCGGCGTATGCAACGAAGTTCAATGTGACATTTGTGTCATCAGAAACTTTCTGCTTGAGCCCATTGCCTATTATCTTCTCGGACATTACCGAAAGTCAAAACGTCATTCGCTCAAGCGAAATTCTGCCAAAATTCTATCAAGGCAGAAAGACGAGACTTTCCCGGTATTGCCTTGACTATAATCCGCATCGCTCGTGCGTTAAAAGGTCCTATGACCCGCTAGACCCGTTAGGAGCGTTCTTTACTCTCGGTCGGTGGGATCCGCGTGCCCTATAGGACCCTCGCCCGGGGCTGTCCACCCTGGGAGATCGAAATACAGGTGGAATACGAGGGGCTTATAGACGTAGTGACGGAACCCACTGATCCAGGATCTAGAGTAGTTGCGAAAAAGAAGGGCAAATCCCCTTTTCCAACCAAATAGATATTAATAAAAGACACTGTTTTAAGTAAACTGGAAGATTCTAATTTGCATATTGCATGAGCCTTGACTAAACACCTACCCCGAGTCTAAACCTTTCCTATCCCTTTCCCGCGGCGAGAAAGAAGTGGGTGAGAACACCGGGTCAGCGACTTGTTAGCGCAGAATTCTCGGACAGTTCGCCAGAATCCTCAGTTTGGTCAGTCCAGAGAGTCAGAATGTCCGATTCGACAGAGAACAGCACTGGTTTGGGTAACCAGATGACTAGGGAAGAAGAGCTAGCCTATAGCCAATCCCCTCCTCCATCCACATATGAGCCTTTACCAAAGACTGTCCCTTTTCAGCCTTTTCCAGCATCCCAAGCCGTCAGGGTCCCGATACCCTTGCAGCCTTTGCATTTCCCCGTGGGACTCTTTCCCACCTTTCAGCCTAATCCAAATCTCCTCACCCTGAAATCCCAGTGCCACCCTGACCTCTCTAATTTCGTCAACGCCTGTGAATTTGCCTATCTCTCAGACAGTGGTAGTGAAGAATCAGTCGGAAATGAGAATAGGAATGGATTGATTTACAGTGATGATGACAGTTCAGTAGAAGGAATGGACTTGGAGTCAGCGGAAGTGAAACCTAAAGGGAAAGATGAGGTAGAAAACCACAGACCTGGAATAGGGGATGAAATCACTTCAAAGTGTATTTGCAGCCTGTGTGAAGGCTCGGAAAAGGAAAAGGATGCTAGCTTAGATGAGGCAACATATGAGTCCTACATCCTAGAGTTCAATACTCCTTACAAAGACTTGGTCGGTGAATGGAGGGACTTAATTGAAGCCTTAGCTGAAAAAGGAAAGTGGGCTCCGCCCGCCGATTTGGAACACGTAAGCGTCGCTAAAGCCAAACTCTCATTAGGAAGAGTAGACTCTGTTACGGTGTTAGTAGTCACTCCTGAAACCTGGTCTGAAGAAGAGTGTATGGATGCCCTGGAAAGAGTCTTAAGTCTCGAGGCGACCCCAGTTCCCTTTATGTCCCATGATGACAACGATGTTTTCTTGGTAATTCCCAAGTCAGAGGAGGAGTCCAAGATACCTCTTATATGGCGTCAAGTATCCCGACCTGCTTTTGCCCTCATTGGTCATCAAAGTCAAGACGAAAGTTCCCACGGGAGTTACTTGCGGTGATGCGATGAAGACACAGTCGAAGTGCGGGAAGGAACAGTAGAGGAGTGGTTAGCCCAGAAGCCAAAAAGCCCAGAAAACCTTCCCGACAGTAAAGAACAGAAACCCGCCATGAGGTTTGACCCCGCAGAAATCCTTATTGATGATGGAATTTCCCACTTCAGAAAATGTTTGGCCAACGTCAAAGATGCCGTCAGAAGGCTGACCCCTAGAGAAAGAAGGGACATGCTTGACAGTGATGAGGAATGCGATCCCACTCTGTTGAAAAAATTGTTAGGTCCGGATGAGAAAGCCATTCGCCAGGCTCCAAACCCTGAAGGTGATAACTCCTGTTACATGCTGACTTTGAAAAGTTTGAATGAGGCTGTGAAGGCTCTAAACGGAGAAGGTAAAGCTGAAACCAGCCAACCGCTAAGCCAATCGAGAGTCAAAACCCCGAGAAGGTCGAAAGCCGTTAACTTGGGATCGGGTTCGAGAAGCGACCTATGCCTCCACTAGTGCCGTTAATCAGATTAATCGGTAGAATTGGCCATACGCCGGCAGAGCCCGCCTCGACTTTGAAAGAGCTAACGAGAATCCTCCAGTAGGAATGATGACCCGGAAAAATCTAATGTCTATGTGATGACTCGGTCTGGACGAGATGAGTATTGGAGTGCACTAAGGGTGACAAAAGGAATGCCGTCTCGGAGCCAAAGACAGATAAGAGGCCTTATAAGCCGGAAGTAGAAAAACCAGACTCTGACAAAGAGGATCCGGTGTTGACTCAGTTGAAGTGTACCCAAGCCAATATCTCCTTGTGGTCCCTGTTAACCTCTTCATACCCTCATAAGTTGAAGCTAGAAGAAAGTTTGGCCAAGACCATGGTGCCCATAGATGTCACCCCAGATGAGGTCGTCCAAATGATTGGAAGTATCCATTACGGAAACATCATTACCTTCACTGACTTGGACCTGCCAAAGTATGGGGCTAGTCATAACGAACCTCTTTACATCACAGTCCAGTTAGAGGAGCGTCGATTGCCACGGGTATTAGTCGATGGAGGGTCTGCAATGAATGTCTTGCCAGCCAAGATGATGGACTTATTGGACTTGAAACCAACGGATTTGAAGCCTTCTAGTCAGACTATTAAGGCTTATGACTCCACTGCACGATCAGTTTTGGGGATTGCTACTCTCAAGCTGTGGTTCGGAAAAAAGGTCATGAACGTTGATTTTCAAGTGATTGATATTCCGATTTCATTTACTGCTCTGCTGGGACGGCCTTGGATCCACCAGATAAATGGGGTAGCCTCTACTTTGCACCAGTGCGTCAAATTTCAGTCAAATGATGGCACTATCACCACCATTTACGGAGACAGTGTCACGGTAGAAGGAACCAGCACTGGAGATATCCCGATATTGGAAATCAAACATGATGATGAAGGGTTGGCATTGACAGGATTCTCTGTAGCTCCTTCCAAAGCACAAGTGTGTTGCACTGACCTCACCACTACTTCCGATAAAATCCCTCCCGCCATGAGAATGATGAGAAAAATGGGTTATCTTCCGGGACTTGGATTGGGTAGAAGACTTCAGGGTCGCAATACCATCATCGATGCAAAGGAACAGACTACCAGATACGGCTTGGGGTACAAACCGAATTCTCGGAATGGCAGAAAAGCTAAAGGGGTCCAGCTTCATCCCTACAGTTTATCCCTAACCCATTACTTTACAAAAGGCGGGACGCAATACGATAAAAGTGATCACCAGATCTCCTTGCAGAAAACCCTTCTGGAAAATCTTGAGAAAATGAGGGGAAAGCCAGCCAATCCTGTTCGAAGAATGTTCCTTGACTTGCCAGACATTCCTGGGGCTACCACTACCGTTCAGAGCGAGTATGTCTTCAAGGGGAACTCGGACAGGCGTCAAAGAGTCGGCATCCGGGGTAATGGATTTCTCCGCCTTCGAGTAAGCTCTTAGAAGATCGGCCGGATAGAAGGCCGCGTAGTGAAGACAAAGTGAGTGGGGCTTGCTTTGCAGTTGTTTGATGAAGAAGCACGGATCCCGGATTTGATCGCCTTCGGCTCGACGATGAGATAGTTGCCGTAATTGGAGACGGTGGTGAAAATCCTTTTGATCCCCGCACTTTGGTAACTAAGACAGAGATGCCATAGAAGAATTGGGAGACGTTCTCAGGGCCTATAGCCAACCGACAGCAAATGATCGCGGAGCTTGGATTGGTACCCCGTTGTAAGTACCCAAATCCGGATCGTCCAAATTCGTCAGAAAGTTAACCGAAATCCGTTAACTGGCCCGCTCCAGGTTAACCGGAACTCGTTAAACTCCCCGATTCTTTGTGCCAACAAGACGTCCGGGGCTTGCCAGTGCATCCCGACGTCAAACCGTACTTAGCACGTGTCATCTCACGTAAAAGCACGGCTTTCCACAAAAACGCATTTTCCAGCACTTTCGGGGCGTTTCGGACATTTTCCGGATTGTTATTTTAAAACGGACAAAAGCGGGACCGGGGAACAAATTCCCATGTAGTGGTGACTCGAGAGGGCACGTGGCGGCCATGCCACCTCCCTCTAGTCACCCTTCAATCAAATTCAAAGGGAAAAGACCAAAATACCCCTGATTTGCAAGCCAAGTCCTACGGACTCACTGTGCACATTTTCTGAAATTGCCAGCAAGTCCTTCAAATTCTAAAAATACCACAAAACCCCCTGGATTCAGGCCAAGTCCGTCCGGACTCCTACTGCAAATTTCACCTATAAATAGAAATGGCTGTCAAAGCCAAGAAGACAGAAATTTTACCCCAAAAATTCACATACCCCACGGTCCAAACTGGTTTTCACCCCTCCCGAGCTCCCGTTCTGTCTCGATTCGCGTGAAACCTTCGTAATTCGATCAAATACGCACCTTACAACTTCGAAACAACCATTCGAACCACTTTCCGTGTCCCGTACACACCTCCCGAGCCAAAGGAGTCGACCCTAGCCATAGGTATAACTCCCTCTCTCTAAATCTCCCGTTCCGTCTCGGTTTACGCGCCAGTCGCTATAACCGTTTCGAACGTCGTTATCAAAATGTAGACGCCTCCGTCTAATGGGGTCCGATACGTTTTAGCCCCTCGATCCTCTTCTCTTTCCGTAAGAGAAGTAATCACGGGTTAAAACGGCGTTCCGACCCCGTTTCGTTTACTTTTTATGTCATTTACCATTCCGGATCGATCGATCCGTTGATCGTCATTTACAATTCCGAGCCGTTTGGCCTCGTTGATCGTCATTTACAATTCCGAGCCGTTTGGCCTCGTTGATCGTCATTTACAATTCCGAGCCGTTTGGCTTCGTTGATCGTCATTTACAATTCCGAGCCGTTTGGCCTCGTCGATCGTCATTTACGAATCCGGATCGTTTGATTCCGTTGACACTGCTTTAAATACTGTCATTTACAAGTCCGATCCGTTTGGATTGTGATAGTATTTACTTTTCAAAGTCCGAGTCGCAACCCGATTCGTTGATCGCATGTCATTTAATACGCATTTTTCCCGTAAAAATCGTTAACAATGTAATGCCCGGTTCAAAAATCGGAGTTCGTCCGTCGAACTCTCTTTCAAAACGCGCGAAATGACGTTTGGCCTCCAAACGCTCATCTTCAAATTAAAAGCCGCCATTTGACACTTAAAATCATTTAATACGCATTTTTCCCGTAAAAATCGTTAACAATGACATTCCCGGTTCAAAAAACCGGAGTTCGACCTTCGAACTCCTTTTCAAACTCAAAATCGACGTTTGCCACGCAAACGCTCTTTTCAAACTCAAAGTCGACGTTTGCCACACAAACGCTCATTTCGAACTCAAAATCGACGTTTGCCACGCAAACGCTCCTTTCAAACTCAAAATCGACGTTTGCCACGCAAACGCTCATTTCAAACTCAAACCGACGTTTGTCATTCAAACGCTCGTCTTTTCAAAAGTTACCTAATCAACGTTTGTCATTCAAACCAAGATTAAAGCTTGTCATCCAAGCCCCCCATTTCAAAAGACACACACACACACACACGATTTTGAGAAAGGTAGAAAGACTCGTCATGCGAGGCGTTTCGGGCGATCTCGTAATACTCTACCCGAAACGTAACTTGACCTCCGAACCTAACAATCTCTGGTACAAAAAAGCTTTTTACTCGTTTTTGCTGCCAATAAAAATGATCCACGTTTTCAAAAGCCTTTTCCTAAGTTTTTGCTACCAATAAAAACGACACATTTTCACAACAGCCGTTTCTCAACATTTGGGCTCAAAATACAAAAACCGCGTGGCGACTCCTCATTTTGTTCCTTCCCATGAAGCGAGGTCTCAGACACCAACCCCTCCACGAAAGACAACCGCCTTTTCCGCGCCCCCCGCCCGCGCGCGAAAAAGATCGGGTAATTTCAGTTGGCGACTCCGCTGGGGAAAAGATACTTTTTTCAAAACTGCCGATGTTTTCTAAAAAGCCTTTCGTGGGTCAAACTTTCGTTTACCCTTCCTCGTTTTCGTGTATGTGTGTTCCTTTAAACCTCGAACGGTTTTTTGTTTCAAAGGCATTACATTGTCAACTTTTCAAAATCTTACCATGTTTGTGCATTCCCATTCATGTTTGATTTTCATTGCTGTCTTTTGAACTGTGCATCATAATGCTTTAAGACACATTCTGAAAAATCTCTGTTTTTCCCAGAAAAAGAATCTTAGTAACCGCACACTATGCGCACTTGCTGCCTCGGAACACCGTACTTCACGTGCACTTGCTGCCTCGGTACACTGCACACTACAACCCCTAACCCGGGATGGCCTTATCAGTTGCACTCCGATTGGCCTGCCAGATGCCTTTCGGGGGCGCACGGGGTCGTCCCAAACATCCCATCCTAGCCCGTGTAAGCCATGCACTCTTTGTGTCACACTTTGTCCAAGACCCCGGTTGGTTTTTGGCTTAGCTCGTGTCTTAAAACCTAAGTGTATGTTTTTCACGCCGGACCCCGCTCCGAGTCAAGCTCGAGAGTTCGAGACCAAAGGTCGTTCCCGACCCGAAGTCTTGAGCTTTTCAGCCTTGACTTTGACGCGGAGCTCTGCCGAAAAATATACCCGAAGGTTCAATGTGACGCCGTGTCACCAAACCTCGTCGTATGTACCGTGCCAGCCACAACTTGGCCAACGCTAAAAAGCTAAGGTCTCTCGCACAAGCGAGTCAGGAGAGGTCATGCCCAAATTTTGGCACGATCCCCGCCTTAACTTAAGGACGTTGACTTCGACCGTGGCCCGTACGTCACACACGTTGAAAGTTTGCGTGATCAGCTAGCCTTAAGTTCACTTTTTCCTTTGTCGGTGGAACTCGCTTGCCTTATCAGACCTCGCTCGGGATAGTCCGTCCTGAGAAAGATGATCTACAATGGAAACGAGGGGCTTATAAGCGTAGTGACGAGATCCACTGATTAGAGCTCTAGGATTAGTTGCGAAAAAGAAGACACGCTCTTTTCCAACTAATTAGGACTCTGAGAAAACGCGCTTTAAGTAAACTTTAATCGGTAACTGCATATTGCACAAGCCCGAAAACCTTGAGCCAAATCCCCTTTTACGAAGCCTAAACCCTTCCTTTCGTTCCCTGCAGCGAGCAGAAAGTGGTTCAGATTTCCGGGTCGGCGCCTTGCCGGGGATCACGGTAACGGCGGCGTCGAGACAGTTCTTCGGTTCCCTCGGTTCCCTCGGCCCGAATTTCCGAGCATGTCTAGCTCACCGAGAAATCGTGACGGGAAGGACCCCGCCACCGTGATGATATGACATTGGAAGAAGCCATCCGGGCTTGTGAGGTTCACAAGAGGTAGAAAGAAGATCGGCGGAATTTCGTGGTACGGCTTACGAATGAGTGAGGTATAGCGGCTATCCCCCGGTCGAGACGGTACTTTTGTCCTGGTCGAGGATGACGATACCCCAAAACCAGTTCACCAAACCTTCAATCGGGTTCCTCCCCCGCCAACTTACGGGATGCCTTCCAACCAAGGAAGCAGCCTGACCTAGGCTCCATGTTGCCACCTCTCGGGGCAACCCTGTCAATTTTGGTCGGCCAGTGCTACACCCATCACTCAATATCACCGGCGCACCGCTGGACCATCTCAGGATGCCAATATCCTCAATACCCTCTCGGGTTCGTCCCGTTGCCTATACACGAATCCCTAAACACCGGGACAAATCCCGATACGATTCGAAAAAGGCTCCCGTATATTCTCATATACCAAGCCTTCCACCTCCCATCACTACCGCTCACGTGGTAGCACCCGGCGCCGAGCCTCACAGTCCACCACTGGACCCAACTTTAGCTTTGGATGGTCGAGCGGATGAAAGACACGAAAGCCACCATGAGCGGCTCAAAGCGGAAACGCTCAAATCCACGAGATCTGGAATGGTCACGCCTCTCCCTGCCAAGTTCGGAATGCGGGAGATGGACCGATTCGATGGAACCGAATGTCCTCAAACGCACGTCGACACCTACGTTCTCGGCATGAGAGCAAATGGAGCAACCCTCCGGCAAATGGCCGACCATTTCCGGCATACGCTCAAAAGTTCGGCGTTACGATGGTTTCGAGGGTCAAGCTGTGGATCGCCGCACACTGGGAACAGATCAGTAACATCTTCCTGGAACGGTATAGATCCAACTTAGAGTGGGAAACAAGTCGCGAGGACTTAATCACCACTGAGCAGACAGCAGATGAAAGTGTTGGGGAATTCTACAAGAGATGGAGCTGGAAACTATCTGAGATCATGGAGCCACTCTCCAAAGACGAACGGATGCGGATCTTCAAGTCCTGCTTAAGACCGTCCATCGGAACTCTCATCGGTCACAATTTCTTCCCGGATCTCCGGGCCATGGTCAATGCCGGCTCACGGTTCGAGAAGGATCTCAAGGAAAAGTTGGCTCTTGCCACGGCCGTACGAGATACCGCTCAACAGTTGCATTCAATCCCACACCGGCCCCGGCAAAGGGAAAGATACGTCCGTCAACTACGTCCATCGGGGACAACGGTCGGGTAACGAAACCCGGCCCCACAAAGCAACAATTCTACTCGAAACGGCCTTAGTACACTTCGACAAGTTGGACATGCCACTGAGCAAGATGCTGGAAGGGTTAATCAAGGAGCCTTAAGCCCGTTGCCAATTACAAACCCAAAGTTCCCGTAGCCAATGCGGACAAGAGCAAATACTTGCGCCTTCCATCGGTATCACGGCCATACCACCGACAATTGTTTGGGGTTACGATACGAAATCCGTAACTTGATAGAAGAAGGCAAGTTAGAGCGCCCCCGTGGGGCCCAATACGATCGGGAATCCCTTTCCGAATAATAACAGTGTGAATTCCGTTGAGTGGGTACCCGGAAGAGTGCCACAGAATCGGTTTCTCCGCCTCTTTGGTGGATCCTCCTCTAATGTCCACATCGGCTACGATGTTTGCGGCTGCTCCGCCTGCCTGGAGTACGAGTCTCGAGAAGCTGTCAGGAGCAATCCTCCAGAAAACAAAAGAAGAAAACCTCTCAACGGCAAGCGAGAGAAAGATACGAAGCTGGAGATACCGGTGTAGGTACACTTGGAGAACCCTCCAGGAGGTTCGACTACTACGTGCTTGTACTCCATCCAGTCCTCTTTGCCTCCAGGCCATGCAGCTTTAGAGCGGGCAGGGTGGGAAAGCCGAAAAGTCCCGCTCAAACCAGGAGTTCGGCCCGGGACACTGGAATACCTCGGATCTTGGTAATCTTACCTGCCGGTCAGAAGTCTAACCCTTCGCGGGATCAGCCGAGATTTAATTTGTCCAGCTTCCGAGCTTGGACCGGTAAAGGAAGATCAAGGTCAGCTTGGCAATCGTACTCGATCAATGTGCTAACCAAGGGCGGCAACCGCCACAGGCAGCCTCAACACACTCCTGAGGTTCCAGCAAAGGCTTTACCTTGCAAGAGGAAGACAGAAACGGATGGCCGGATGACTCTCCTTCTACGGATAGAGACGAGATCTACGACTCCGTGCGTATGGCGGCATGATCACGTTACGTGACGAAGACTTACCGAGAGACGCCTCGGGGCACAACGAAGCTCTGTACATCACTCTCAAACTCAACACCATATCACTCCCCGGAGTATTGGTAGATAACGGGTCAGCCCGTTAATGTCCTCCTCTCGGCATGATGCGAGCTCTCCGCATCCATGAAAGCCATCTGATTCCGTCGGCTCGGACTATCAAGGCCTACGACAAATCGTCTCGTCCCATCCTGGGGACAAAGTGACTCTGGAACTTTGGTTCGAAACCCAAATGGTGCCAGCAAAATTCCACGTGATGGACATTCCATCCGAGTTCACAGCTCTTTTGGGACGCCCTTGGCTACACCACATGAAAGCCATAGCTTCCACTCTCCATCAATGCGTCAAGTTTATTAACCGGCAGGGAGATCTTGAAGTCATCCGAGGGGATAGTTTCCTCATAGGAAACGAAGCCGAGACAGTAGCCAAGCGTGTCCGCACTCAGGCACCGGGGTTACCTCCTTCGAATCAACCAAGGGACTATCGGGGCAAATCTCATCAGAATCCCTCAGAGTCCGGAGATGCCAACTATGTAAACGTACTCGGCGGGCGGACCACTGAAGCGGTCCAGATACATCAAGTTCAACTGTCATTTCCAACATTTGGAGGCAGATTGGAAGGAAACGCTGAACATCGCCATGATGCGGGCGCATAAACCCCCAGTCTCCAATCGGAGATTTGTCAGCATTCTCCAAACAAACTCCCTGGCCCCGCCAGGCGAAGAGGTTTTTGTGATAAAGGTCAACAAGCACCGTCATTCTCGTGATGAATGCATGGAAGTTGTATGGGATGTCCTCCACGAGGAATTACCGTGCACCCCTCTTCTCCAACGAAAGAGCATGAAGTTTTCTAATGGGGCTCCAACAACGCAACCGGACGTAATACGTCCCTACACACCTGGATTGAAGCGGCTTCGGATGACGATGAATCTGGACTCTCAGGAGTCGAAGATGCGGTAGACCCGCAAGCGGACCTCTGCATTCACATGCTCGGTTTTGAGGACGGAACTCCTTCGTCAGGTCACCTACGACCAAGGTTCCAATACCATGGAAATTGTCAAGCTCAGCGTCCAGTGCAGGCGGCTATCCGATAATTGGAAGCACGTGATTCACGCAACGAGGAATCCTACGATCAAGTAAAGGACGACGACTTCGTCGATATCATCTATTCCAGATATCATGATGAAGCCAAGGATCCCGTCCTTGTTATCGGTCTATGACACCAAGGTCACCCTCGATATTTGCTTGCTCATGGTAAACGAGGCATTGGCCAAGCGAGCTCGAGCTCATCCCTACTTCCGAGTACCGGCCCGGTGGCAACCGGCCCGTGCTGTCGGTCAGCTTATACCCTCAAGCGCCGCCAAGGCCAAGGGCAGCAGCGAAGGAGACCAAGCTCCTCACCTGCTACAAGTCGGATCAACCTCGGGAACGCTTCCGACGGCCACCCCGAAAACATCTGCGAAAGTCTTCCCCGCAAGGCGAGTCGGCTTCCAACACGGGAAATGACCACCTCGGCATCAACATGCTCCGGTTCGATTCTACTCCCGGCCGTCAGCGGCCCCAGATTCGACATCACACTTGATCATTGCTAGCTCGATAGACTTGGCGATCGAGAGAGATCACGAGACCGTCAACATTGCGAGAATTCAATACCCCGTGGGGTCAATCAGCGAGATATGGTCAAACTTCTTGGTGATCGAGATCAAGGAAGGCCGCATGGAATGTCCCGGTCCGACTTCCTTCGTCAATGTAATCCAAGTGTTCCCGCCATTCGGCGATTTGAATGCAATCACGGTTTTGGACACTAGCCGGACGATGCGCGCCTACGGAGGCTTGCCTAGGTCTCGCAAGGAAAGCTCTCGTGGAGTTAGCCGCTCAAGAAAGTCGTCTTTGGGACGAAGACCAAGCTCGAAAGACCTACGGGGACCAAGCCCTTAAAGTGTCACGGGAAGCTTCGGGCAGCTAGAGGCCACTCTAGACCGGTTCGACCTCAGAGTTTTGCTCGTGGCAACTTCCACGACTACCGTCTGTTCTCATCCAACCCCTGCCAGGCGAGGTGGTCAACGGTCCCAATGACCTAGGAGATGGAACGACACGGCGAATGAATCCCGGCGCTTACCTTCCCGAGGAAAGCAAGTTCTGTGAAAGCGACGATGAAGACGATGAAACCATTCTTTCCAAGCCGGGCATGAAGTCAACAAAGCCAGGACTCCCGAGGGTCTGGGAGGATGGGAACGGATCATTGCCGCACTCAAATTGAAAGGCCAACTCGGGGAGGAAGGTCTATTTAAAAACGGAGGAGGAGGATGGAAATTCGTCTCGAGCAACTACTCGGGGAAATTCCACGATCTACGGCATTCGTTTACGAAACGATCAGCGGGACGGCAACCGATCACATGGGCCGATGTTCGGGAAGCCGTGTACTCACCTTCCGACATACCCGCCACTCGAGATAAAGAAGAGGAGAAAACTCTCCCCGATGGAGGTTTACCTGAAGCTGTACGCAGTTCAAAGAAGCACTTGACTATTCTCACGTAGGAAGAAACGCGGGCACTAACTCTCGACGCGAGCTCCCATTGCAAGAAGGTTGATCTGGGCTCGGGAGCGGAGGAAAACTAGCAAACCATGAGTATCGCCGGACCCAACTCCAGAATGCCCTGAGTATGCTCGGCAAGAAGGAAAGGAACGCGATATATCGTGAAGAGATCAAGGAGGCCGTTCGCTTAAACCGAGAACTCTCCAACCTCCCGGAGGGTCGTAAGCGCAGTTCGGTTCGAGCAACCATTGTGCACTAACATTCGAACAAGCTGCGTCAAGCGTAGGCTACCTCCCCGCAGAGGCATCCAAGCCGGTATCACTGGGACGAGAATCCGTCAAGTGCCGAAGCTCCTGAGGGAATTCATCCACGATCAATGAGTTGAGGGAAGACATATGGCCCTATGATACGAGGAATCCTCCTCCTAACTATGGCTCAACTCGGAGCGGCTGTTCGAAGGGACCAAACTGATGTCGGCGTTCTAACCCGATCGGGTCAAATCCATGCATTACACCACCTCGGGCCACCAAAAAGCCGACGGAACCGGTAAGTGCAATCCGGCCAGCCCGAAGACGCAAATTCCTTGAAAGAGGACCCGATCCTCACTCAGCTCAGCGGACTCGGGCGAACATTTCCCTTTGGTCTGCTTTCGCCTCCTCTTATCCTCACAAGCTCAAGCTAGAGGAAAGCCTGGCCCGTACCATGGTCCCAGTGGGACGCAACCCCGGATAAAGTCATTCGATGATCGGCAACATCCACTATGGCAACATTATCACCTTCACAGATTTGGACCTTCCAAAATTTGGGGCTGATCACAATGAGCAGCTCTACATCACGGTTCAGCTCGACGAGCGTCGCCTTCCCCACGTGTTGGTAGATGGAGGTTCCGGAATGAATGTCTTGCCCGCCAAGATGATGGACACTGCTTGATATCAAACCCGAGATCTTAAGCCTTCGATCCACAGCTGTCGAGGCCTACGACTCTACTTCCCGTATAGTTCTCGGGGTTGCTACTCTCGACATACGGTTCGTGCGGGTGATCCCAGCTGAATTCCAAGTGTTGGACATTCCAATCACTTTCGCAGCCATCCTGGGCGTCCCAGCTGCATCAAATCAATGGCGTGGCATCCACCCTTCACCCGATGCCTCAAGTTCATGCAAGGCAACGAGCTAACCACGGTCTACGGCGGCAGTGTCACCACGGAGGACCGGCACCAACGACATTCCGGTGTGGAAATCAAGCATAATGACGACATGCCATTAGCTGGATTCACTCTGGAAACCTCGAAGATCCAAATATGCAACGTGGACCTTCACTTTGTCTCACGTCAGATTCCTCCCGCCATGAGGATGATGAAACTTCATGAACTTCATCCCGGGGCCTGGGGCTCGGCAAAAGGCTGCAAGGCCAACACCAAGTTCGTGAAGTCGAGACCACACCACGGTCCAGGGGCTTGGCTGCGTGCCAACACCGGCGACATCAAGGAAGGCAAAAGGCTCGCCGCGCAGCGGCGGCCCGCAAAGGGGAACCTTCGACGGCACACCCAACCTCCGACCTTACGGCTTTGACCTTGCTCATTACTTCACCAGAGGAACGGCGGGCGAGGGGACCAACAAGGGAGCAACCGGCGGGCGGGGACAGCAAGGAGCAACCGGCGAGCGAGGGGACCGGCAGCGAAACCGGCAAACGAGGGCGGGGACCGATAGTGGAAGCTGATGAAGATGAGAAAGAAGCGAGGAATAGTCGGCACCAAGACTACGGGAAGAATGGAACTAGCACGGGACCTCAGCGTTTCAGAGGACTCAAAGCTAATCAGATAAGGGGAGCGTTCCTCGACATCACGGCTCTACCTGGACCAAGCTGCCACCACGGTCCAGCATGAGTACACATTCAAGGGAATCCCGAGACTTGGAGGAGCAACTCAAGGTACTCTCCATGGGAAGCAAATTGTTTGGATCGCCGCCGAGGCCACATTCGAGACGGTAAGTCCAAAGCGAAGGAAGCCGGGGAATTCATAGAAGACGCTCTCGGTGGACCAGCTCTACGAGCTCTGTTTGAAGAAGTCGTGGAGTTGCCCAACTTGATCGTGGGGCTCAGACAACAGCATGATCGCCATGATAGGGACGGCGGGAGCCAAGCCTCTCGATCCCCGCACCCTCATCAAGCATCCGGCAATGCCGCTGAAGAATTGGGTAACTTTCACCTTGGACCGAGGGCAAGCCGGGCGGAATTGGAAGACAAGGCGGGCCCGCACCCACATCTCCCTAAACCCGGTCTCAAACCCTCTGAGTCGAGTCCTTGTCGAGTCCGGTTCTACGAGTCATCCAGCGGCCTTACGCAGGAGGACTATAATGTTGTAGCCAATCATGTATTCCCGTTCTTGTTTAATGAAAAGTCGACCTTTCGGAGTATCCTCTCATTGCCACTTTAACAAGCTGATAAGTTAACAAACATCTTAAAAGACGTTAATAATTCAATTGATAAAGAAGCGGACACATTAAACGAACAATACATTAAGGAAGTTCTCGGCGTGTAGTTGACCAAGAGGACAAGGCCCAAGCTGCCGAAGAGGTTATGACCAAAGTGAACACTGGGGTCGGTGCAAGAGCCTAAAGAGACACAAGTGGGCGGTTTCTTCGCCGATGCAGAAAAGAAGCCACGATAAGCCTCCTTCGGGAGTATGTTGACGTGTTCGCCTGGTCATATCGGGACATGCCAGGACTCGATCCCTCAATCGTAGAGCACAGAATTCCCTGGATCTCGAATCCAAGCCTGTCAAACAGAAGGCTGCGCAAGATCAAGCCAGTGGTCCTTGCAAGTTAAAGAAAGAGATTGAGAAAATGCTCCGAGTTGGTTTCATCGGAGTGATTGAGTACCCGACTTGGCTCTCCAACATCGTGACGGTCACCAAGGCCAACGGAAAGGTCGGATCTTTGCGTAGATTTCCAGGATCTCAATAAGGCCAGCCCTAAAGATGATTTCCCATGCCTAACATCGACATGCTTTGGTCGACACCACGGCAAATTTCGAAGTAAAGTCCTTCGTGGACGGGTTCGCTGGATACAACCGGATCAAGATGTCGAGGAGGATCAGGCCAAGGCGCCTTCACCACTCCATGGGGAACATGCGTACACGGTCATGCCGTTCGGTCTGAAGAACGGCAGGGCTGCTTACCGGCGGGCTGCAGCGGCCCTCTTCCATGACATGATTCATAAAGAAATCGAAGTATATGTCGACGACATGATCATCCACTCCAAGGGATCGGACATGCGGCACATGACAGATGAGGAAGTTCTTCAACGACTCGAAAACACTCCATGAGGTTAAACCCGGCAAAGTGCACCTTCGGCGTCAGCGCGACAAGGTATTGGGGTACATGGTTACGAGAAAGAGGTATCGAAGCCGATCCCGGGAAAATCAAGGCCATCATCGACATGAAGCCGCCTCAAACCTTGGCAGAAGTAAAGAGCTTCATGGGAAGACTTCGATACATCGATCGCTTCATCAACCGGTTGACATCTCTCTGCTGAGCCCATGTTCAAAGCGTGAAAAAGAATGCCGACATCAAATGGGACTCAGAGTGCCAAACGGCTTTTGAGAAGATCAAGACCTACTTGGTTAATCCCCCAATTCTGTGCCCGCCACATGAAGACAAGCCACTACTCTGTATCGTGATGAGACACGTCAATCGGAAGCAATGCGGCACAAGAACGAGAAAGATTCCAAGGTTGAGCATGCAATCTGCTTCGTAAGCCGAAAGCTTCAAGGAAGTGAACTCGGCTACTCGGCATCGGAAAACTTGTACCGCCTTGGTATGGGTAGTCGGGAAGCTGAAACACTACATGCGGTCGCATTCGGTATTCTGGTCTCCAAAGTGGACCCCGTCAGATATCTCTTTGACAAGCCATCCTGTCAATGCGGCTAGCCAAGTGGTCATTCTTCCTGTGAGTTCGACATCAAGTACACGGTCAGAAAATCAACGAAGGGCGAGTAATGGCGGATCAGCTTGCCGACTTCCCGGCAGTGAACCTAAGGGTCCTGATCCGCAATTTCCGGACGACGGAATCTTTTCACTTGGCAAGCGCAAACCGCCGGCAACTCTTCTTCGATGGGGCAGCCAACAAGAAGGGGAATGGCATTGGAATGCTCCTTGTCGATCCCGAGGACGAGCATACTCCCATAGCCATCAAGCTGAATTTTGAAGCGACCAACAATGCAGCGAATACGGCTTGTGCGGCGGGTTTGGAAGCCGCCTTCGAGCGCAACATCTTAGAGGCTGGATGTATATGGAGACTCGGCATTGATCATCAATCAAGTATCCAACAAATGGAAGACGGTAGATTCGGCCTTCAGAAGTACCACGCGTACATGGAGGAACTCATTGCTCGGTTCAAGGACATCTCTTTTCACTATTTGCCAAGAGACAGAAACCGCTTCGCGACGCCCGGCAACCCTCGCCTCTCTTGCTCGAAATTCCCGAAGGGAAAGCGGTAAAACCCCTCGAGAATAGGCGGACGGGAAACACCCGCCTATTGCTTTGTGAGATCGAAAAAAAGAAAAAGAAACGATCGACGAACCCCTGGTACAATCAAATTTACCAGTACCTCCAAAGCGGATAAGCTTCCTTCACAAGTGAAGATGGAAAATACAAAGAAGGGATCAAAGCCAAAAACATGATGGCATTAAAACGCACGGCATCCCATTTCGTCATTCTGGGGGTATGTTGTCTGAAGCGCCACCAAGGGCCACTCCTTCGGTGTGTAAACAAAGAAAAAGCCGGCGAGCTAATGAACGAAGTTCACAACGGAACTGCGGTCCGCACATGAACATTGACACAGATCATTCTCCGTATGGGATACTATTGGATATCAATGGAAACGGGCGCATCCGATTCGTCAAGGCTGCGACAAATGTCAGCGGTTCTCGACCTCAATCACATCCTCCTCACGAACTCTCTTTTGCATGACTACGCCATGGCCTTTCGCCACATGGGGAATCGACGTCATCGGCAAGATCACTCCTCCGAGGGAGCAATGGTCACGAGTTCATTTTAGTCGCGATCGACTACTTCACCAAATGGGTAGAAGCCGAGATCGTACAAGGTCTTGAATTCTAAGAAGGTGGCCGAGTTCATCCGAGAGAACATCATGTGCCGATACGGAGTGCCCAACGAGATCATATCCGACAATGGGACTCACTTCGAAGGAGATTGTGACCAACTGCGGCCCGAATTCGAGTCACACGTCACGGGTCTTCTCCTTACGGACCACAAACCAATGGTGCGGTAGGCGGCCCAACAAGACTCTCGCCATGATAATCAGAAAGATGACCACCAGAGGTCGGGACTGGCCCGAAAAGCTACATCTAGCCCTCTGGGGATACAGAACATCAGTCAGAACCGCCACCGGGGAGACTCCGTTCGCACTTACCTACGGAATGGAAGCAATGTTACCCGTGGAATTGGAAATTCCATCCCTCCGAGTCCTCTTGGAAAACGGGATCAATGAAATCGAATGGCTACAGAGCCGTCACGACAAACTTGCTCTACTCGACGAGCACAGATTGAAAGCCATGGAACACACTCGAGCCTACCGGAGCGAATGGCACGAGCATTCGACAAGAAAGTCAAGATCCGAGACATCGAGAAGGCGACTTGGTGCTAAAGGAAAAGCCTCCTACGCGGACCAATCCCCTCGGAAAGTGGGAGCCTACTGGATAGGACCGTTCGTGGTACAAAGAATCTTCTCCGAGGAGCCATAAAGTTAGCGAGATTTGGACGGAAACCCTTTCGTTAACCCCGTGAACGGAAGCAAGCTCCGCAGATACTTCATTTGAGGAAGAGCACGAGTCAACTCCCCTTCCCCATACACCGTCCTCTCAGTAAAATTAAAGTGCTAAAAGAGTAATACCCAGTGGATACATTCCCGCTAATGATCCGGGTAAAAACGAGTCGCACTTCTTTTGTCTTTATTTTTCTCAAATTCACCTAAAGTGTCGAACTACGGTGACCTGAGCCCCTTAGTCCAATTGTAAAAGGGGAACGTAGGCAGCCATCTTTGGTTCGGTCTAAAAAAGCAAAAAATACAATAAGCATCAATTGCTTGTGTTTCGAAAAACTCTTTTCATTTAACCTACAAATTCATAACGGTTAAAACATTCTTTGATGAGTTCAAGCACGGTCAACTCTTGACTCGCTACACGCTAGTAAAACTACAATAAAACATTAATCAATTAATGTGTCTGCAATGACAATGGGTGGATACTCTGGACAGCAAGGTCAACCTAGTTTCCCGTACTAGGTCCTTCATCCTTCTTCCCTTTCCCTTTTCCCCGGCGAGTGTTCTTCACCTTCGCAGGAAATATTCCGGTAGGCCTTCTACCTGGCTCAGGGACTCTTCCCGACGCCTCCGTCAAGCTTTAATGGCTTTGTCAACGCGATCCCTTTCTCTGGCTCTGTCTCGAGCCGCCTCGCTTCGAGCCATCATCATAGTGCTTTGATTGGCCTCCCGATCGGCACTTGCCACATAATCGGCCATGGCATCGCCGATACTATTCCCGGGGTTAGCCCTTGCTTCTGTCCTCCTCAAGGTCGGCTGTCCAGGTGATCCCGGCACCCAGCAGCTCACTCCGTCTCCACAAGATAGCCATCTGTGTCTCCCCCATACACTCTTCGTACCGGTTCGGATGCTTTGCGTCGACGAGCAGTGCCCTCTCTCTCGGTGAAAGAGAACCCTGGCAGGAAAAGACGTGTATTGCCACCAGGGTGATCGGCAATAGCGTCGAAGGATCCTCCTTCCGTAGAGATCCCACCTCCAAGGTAGCGGCATAACTCGGAACGATCGGTGGCATCTGCTCCAGCCCGTCTTGCCGCAGAACCAATGATGGAATATAGAAAGACGTGCGAGACAGCCCGGCACTACGACGATCAATGACCCTCCTGGCGGTCCTACAAGTCTGTAACTTCGATGGGGAACCCACCGTCGCAGTGATGCGTGCAAAGTCGGCCATCGAGCTCCACTCGGCTGATTGCCCCCTATCACCGGAAGGGCGTCGCGAGAAAGACCAAGCGTCACGGGACATTGGCACCTCGGGCATCATCTGCGGCCTCTCCCTCAACCACATGGTCAGCATAGCGGGACTCCTCCCCACATGTATCGGCTACCGGTCGCCATCCGGCTATGCCCGAGAACGTCTCGCCCAAGACCAATGGCACGATGTCTCCCCACTCGGCACTGCCTCACCAGGTCGAGTACATTGTGATGGCACACACCTAGGGAGACGTGAATGTGAACAGAGTAGCAATCGCGCACGAGCAAACGCGTCCCACGAAAAAGACGCTCCCTCGGCTCAGGCAAATCTTTCGGGCGGTCCGAAATGTCAACGTAATCGGTATCCTGTATCAGCATCCCGTATGCTTCTCCAGCCGAGATACCCAACAAAGACACTAGCTTCTCAACAGTGGCCATGCCACCAGCATACGGAAGAACTAGCTGTTCCGTCTCAGGTCCTCCCAGAATGGCCCGAAAATCTTCAAACGTAGGAGTGATTTCGTTGTACAAAAGGCAGTACACATTCCTCCGTACGTCCCAGAACTGAGACGCGGCTCTGAAAAGATCCCAATCTGGCATGAGCTCCTTCAAAGCCCAAACAGATTTAATCCCGTAAAAACCTTCGAAAAACCTCTTGTTACGCCTCGTGTGGTTCTGTACCCACGACTGAAAGTTGTCCAAATATCGCTCTTGCATCCGAGACGATAACTTGGGAAAGGGAGCCATGTCAGAAGGTGAAGAAAACCTTAAGAAATGGAAAAGAATTCAGCCAGATGAACAAAGCAATGCGCAGTTTTCTCACCAATTGCAAAGCTGAAACTGCAATTTAAAGAATCTGGAAATTCAGTTCTAGTCCGGCCGGACTCCCTCTGCAGTTGACTTGGTCAACTCTGCAGCCAGCTGCCTTAAAGTTGGAAACATTTCCAAACCATGCCCTGTTCACTCCTATGAAATCTGCGTGCCTGCCCCTGATTTCATTCAACCAATGTCAATATCCCTTCGCCCCGGGCTCGTGCAACAGTGCAAATAATTAAAAATTAGTGCATACATGCTTAATTTTTGACCCGTTCAATTTTTAATGCATTTCTCTTTTTTATTTATTTTTGATTAACCTATTTGCTTATTTGCCGAAAATAACAGAAGGTGATCATAGAATAAATATGCGAAGTACAGGTTCCGCCCCACGGGCGCCTTTTTGCAAATACAGTTCAAATCAAAAATTTGTTCCTGACAAATACATGCATTTTGTCTAAACAAAGCAGTAAAGAAAGAAAGCAGTAAAAAAAGGGGACTACTCTGAGTCCTGCTCGTCATCCGTACACTCGACGTACTGCTCCGCCGCTGCCGGATCTGTCGCAAACAGGAACTCGCCGAACTCCTCCAGCCGGGAATAGGCAAAGGGCCTCCTCGGAGTACGCGAACTCGAGGACTCCCCCCTCTCGCGCCCCGAGTGCGCAGAAGAAGGAGCTCCAAATCCAGCCGTTCCGCCCGCGAACTGGCCAAACCCCTGCGTAAAGTCCTCCCCACCAGCTGTGGGAGCAGGCGAACCCCTCGGCCTAGACGGCCCCCGATCACGGACGTCCACGCTCCTCCGGGAAGCGCACCGCATGAACTCCACGAGCCTCCTGGCGTAGGCGGACCACCCGTCCACCGGCCTCATGGCTTCATTGTACGTACGGCCGGATACTGCGAACCGGGAAAGTCATCGGAAAGCAAGCGAAAGTACGGATGCATCATGTGCGAGAATGCTACTATCAAATGCAAAAATCAAAAGGTGCTCACCGAAGCATTGGGGTCCGCCCTGTACCGTGGTCTTGGCTCGCGGAGCGGGATCACAAGTCGCCTGCGCGAACCATCCAGGCCCTCGTACGCTAGCCTAGCTCGCGGGACCGGAAAATCTCGAGGACCTCCCGGGGACCTCGCCCTCTCTATCTTGCACCTGCGGGCTCCTCGGCCTCATCCTCGAAAACATCATAGGCGGTCCCGCTATGATGTACTCGAGAAGTATACGCCACGAAGAGTACCCCTCCGGCTCATCGATTGGCATCTCCGGGGATGCTGCATGTCTGGAGGATCCACCGGCACCAAGGGAAGAGACCCCTGCCTATGCGACGGGTCACCCTCTCCCCCAAATACATGGCGTCACGGTGAAGTCCACCAGGAGCTTCCGCCGCCGTGTAGTCTCGGCAATACGCACTGCTTTGCGACATGATCAAACTGCTCCACCGGGTCAGGTGGATCCTCTCGAGAGAACTCCGGGTTCAGCGCCGGAGATATCTCCTCGTATGACACTCGAGTGCCAACCCTCGAAGAGACCGCCCTCTTCGCCTTCTTCTGCCGAGCCCGGCATGGCGGGGAACAGGGGACGGTACGGCTCCTTGATGTCCCAAGCCTGCGGGCTGAACACCTCGTAGCACCCGGACACCGCTAAGAGAATGGAAAGTTATGTCGGCTGAAAGCGAGATACATACGAGTACATAAAAGAGGCAAGGAAGAGAAAAAGCACGTAAACTTACATCCAAGACGGGCGTGGAAGCGGCTAAATGAGTGCTCCTCTTCCGCGAGAACCTGTCCAGGGAGTGGTAAAGCTCGGCCAGTCCAGCCTCCCCCCACGCGAACCCCCTCACGGCATCCAAGTCTACCAGCGACCCGAGCAGAGGGAAGTGACAAGACGTGTCGAAGTCGGGAACAAAGTCGGCGACGGCGCAAACCAAAGGAACCCTCGAGCCGGGCGCTCCGCGGTCATCCTCAAGGACCCGGCCCGGATAATCGGCGACACCGCCTCAAATGATTCTCCATCGGCCTGTACCGAATGCCTAAGCCCACAGCATCGGTAATATCAAAACCCAGCAGCCCAGACAACTGCTCCGGGGTGTAACCGTCAACCCACACCAGCGTGTTGCCATAAGTCGGCAACCCAGTGATAGCGGCAAAATCCGTGGGAGTCACCGTCGCCTCCCCCCATCTGAAATGGAAAGTGTGGGTCGTATCCCACCAGTACTCGCTCAGCGCGACATACATGGACCTGCCCCTCGGCGTATCAGCTGTCGCAGCCACAGCACTGATAAACCCAGCCTACCCGGAGTCAATCACCAGCTGTCGTGGACTCCTCTCTCCCTCTCGAGCTACGTCCGGGATAATTCCCCACAATGCTTGCACCGCCTCAAAGGCACCCCGACTCTTCTGGTTATGAGTATTAACCGTCCCTGTCCCCTGCAGACAAACAAGACAGAAGCAACGTCAACAGAATGCAACAACGCATGTCAAAAGGATGCAATGCAGATACGGTTCTCATTCATTTCCTACGTATATTCAAATCATTTCGAAAACTCCGTCGAATCCGGAACTTTCAAAATCTTTCGAAAACTCCGTCGAATCCGGAACTTTCAAAATCTTTCGAAAACTCCGTCGAATCCGGAACTTTCAAAATCATTTCGAAAACTCCGTCGAATCCGGAACTTTCAAAATCATTTCGAAAACTCCGTCGAATCCGGAACTTTCAAAATATTTCAAATTCTTTCGAATTTTTCGAAAATTTCACTCCGTCCCGAATTAAAGCTACTTTAATTTTGGAAAATGCATTTAGACATGGAATTTTACAACCAAAATTTTTATGTCATCCACCCATGATGTCAATTGAACTACATCCTAGTCAATTTCGACAACGATTCATAGCAAAGTCAAAAGCCCCAATTCGGGCACCAAAATCCCTAAGTTCATTCCTAACAAATTTCTAACATTTAAAGAATGCACATTCTTAAAATTAATGGAATTTGTAGGAAGCTTACTTGTCTTTCGATCCCTCCCTTGGAGTTGTGGCGGTCCCTCGCCGGATAAAACTCCGCCGGATTCAATGGAAGAGTGGTGGTTCGAATGGTCCGAACCAATCGAGTTCTTTCGTCATCGGTCCTTCCGTGGCGAGCCATTGGTCCTCCTTCACCCTCCATAGCGAATTTCCCTCACAAATTCGAGCAAACCTTGCAATTTGGGTTGGATTTTTCTCTCCTTTCTCTCCTCTCTCGCCGGCAACAATGGAAGAAATGGTCTCTTTCTTCCCCAGCCTCGGCATTAAAAAAGATTCTGGAAATTCAGTAAAAGTCCGACCGGACTCTTACTGCACCAGGAAAAATTTTGCCCCTTTTGCCCCTCAACTTTTGGCAATTCCAATTTTACCACTTTTGGCCCCCAAAAGTGTAAAATTTCCCCCAGTTAGACATTTCTAACACCCTATCCCCCGAGGATAAATCAAAGTTAGTTCTCACTAACGCTCGTCTCCTGACGTTAAATTCAGTCCAGTTGACATTTGACATTCCAACGTTCAACCATGTCTCCGGACATTCCAAGTTACTATTCCGTCTCCTGACGTTAAAATTTAATAATGGTCTTCACCAATCCTTAATCGCGACCCTTCACGGTCCGATTCAAATCCTCAATCGCGACCTTTCACGGTCCGATTCCAAGTCTCAATCGCGACCTTTCACGGTCCGATTCCAATCCTCAATCGCGACCTTTCACGGTCCGATTCCAATCCTCAATCGTGACCTTTCACGGTCCGATTCCAATCCTCAATCGCGACCTTTCACGGTCCGATTCCAATCCTTAATCGCGACCTTTCACGGTCCGATTCCTAGTCGCAATCGCGACCTTTCACGGTCCGATTTCAAATCCCTAATCGCGACCTTTCACGGTCCGATTCCAAGTCTCAATCGCGACCTTTCACGGTCCGATTCCAAGTCCCTCAATCGCGACCTTTCACGGTCCGATTCCAATTCCCTAATCGCGACCTTTCACGGTCCGATTCCAAGTCCCTAATCGCGACCTTTCACGATCCGATTCCAAGTCACAATCGCGACCTTTCACGGTCCGATCTCAATCCTTAAACCGCGACCTTTCACGGTCCGATTTCAATCTCCCATCTCGACCTTTCATGGTCCCATCTCAAACAGTTAATCCCGACCTTCGCGATCAGGCCTCCACTCTCCTATCGAGACCCTCATTTGTTCACCTCACTGGCAATCAATGCCCGAACCAGGAAGGCACGAACGCCTTGCAACAATCCCTCTTCGGCCATCCTCGTAAGCCCGAACACCTTTTCACTTCAACAAGTGAACACTCATCTCCCCGGCGCCGGTCGTAAGCCGATCGCTCATCCCGGCAGGGATAAAACTCGCAACGCAATAAGCCCGGCACCCAAGGCACGAACGCCCTCGTCGGCATCGCAACTCCGGTTTGAGGCGCCACACGCCTGCAGGTTTCGAAGTCCAAGGTTCGAACGCCTCCGGCAGTCTCCATTCAGGTACAGGCACCTCGTGAATGGTCTCATCCAGGTTTAGACGCCTCCTAATAGTCTCGCTCAGGTCAAGGTCCCCATGCGCGGCCCTTGCCCCTTTTCGAACTACGATCGGCTTGATTCCCGCTCGGAATACGTAGGAATCCTTCTCGCTAAGGGTCCAGCCAGCTGACCGCCCAGGTCTCCTTCAAAGTAAGGCATCGATTTGGATCCTTATCTTTTTCAACGACCCCACCTCCTTCGGAGGAGACGTCATTGAGGGCTAGCTGTAAGTACCCAAATCCGGATCGTCCAAATCCGTCGGAAAGTTAACCGAAATCCGTTAGCGGCCCGCTCCAGGTTAACCGGAACTCGTTAAACTCCCGTTCTTTGTGCCAACGAGACGTCCGGGGCTGCCACCGTGCATCCCGACGTCAAAGCGTGCTTAGCACGTGTCATCTCACGTAAGCACGGCTTTCCTGAAAAACGCATTTTCCGGCACTTTTCGGGCGTTTCGGACATTTTCCGGATGTTATTTTAAAACGGACAAAGCGGGACCGGGAACAAATTCCCATGTAGGCAGTGACTCGGAGGGCACGTGGCAGCCATGCCACCTCCCTCTAGTCACCCTTCAATCAAATTCAAAGAGAAAAGACCAAAATACCCCTGATTTGCAAGCCAAGTCCGGCCGAACTCACTGTGCACATTTTCTGAAATTGCCAGCAAGTCCTTCAAATTCTAAAAATACCACAAAACCCCCTGGATTCAGGCCAAGTCGTCCGGACTCCTACGCAAATTTCACCTATAAATAGAAATGGCTGTCAAAGCCAAAAGAAAGGATTTTACCCCAAAAATTCACCACCCCACGGTCCAAACTGGTTTTCACCCCTCCCGAGCTCCGTTACGTCTCGATTCGCGTGAAATCTTCGTATTTCGATCAAATACGCACCTTACAACTTCGAAACAACCATTCGAACCACTTTCCGTGTCCCGTACACACCTCCCGAGCCAAGGAGTCGACCCTAGCCATAGGTATAACTCCCTCTCTCTAAATCTCCCGTTCCGTCTCGGTTTACGCGCCAGTCGCTATAACCGTTTCGAACGTCGTTATCAAAATGTAGACGCCTCCGTCTAATGGGGTCCGATACGTTTTAGCCCCTCGATCCTCTTCTCTTTCCGTAAGAGAAGTAATCACGGGTTAAAACGGCGTTCCGACCCCGTTCCGTTTACTTTTTATGTCATTTACCATTCCGGATCGATCGATCCGTTGATCGTCATTTACAATTCCGAGCCGTTTGGCCTCGTTGATCGTCATTTATAATTCCGAGCCGTTTGGCCTCGTTGATCATCATTTACAATTCCGAGCCGTTTGGCTTCGTTGATCGTCATTTACAATTCCGAGCCGTTTGGCCTCGTCGATCGTCATTTACGAATCCGGATCGTTTGATTCCGTTGACACTGCTTTAAATACTGTCATTTACAAGTCCGATCCGTTTGGATTGTGATAGTATTTACTTTTAAAAGTCCGAGTCGCAACCTGATTCGTTGATCGCATGTCATTTAATACGCATTTTTCCCGTAAAAATCGTTAACAATGTAATGCCCGGTTCAAAACCGGAGTTCGTCCGTCGAACTCTCTTTCAAAAAACTTGCGAAATGACGTTTGGCCTCCAAACGCTCATCTTCAAATTAAAAGCCGCCATTTGAAACTTAAAATCATTTAATACGCATTTTTCCCGTAAAAATCGTTAACAATGACATTCCCGGTTCAAAAAACCGGAGTTCGACCTTCGAACTCCTTTTCAAACTCAAAATCGACGTTTGCCACGCAAACGCTCTTTTCAAATTCAAAGTCGACGTTTGCCACGCAAACGCTCATTTCCAAACTCAAAATCGGCGTTTGCCACGCAAGCGCTCTTTTCAAACTCAAAGTCGGCGTTTGCCCGCATGGCAAGCTCATTTCGAACTCAAAATCGACGTTTGCCAGCGGCGCTCCTTTCAAACTCAAAATCGACGTTTGCCGCAAACGCTCATTTCAAAACTCAAGCGGCGTTTGTCATTCAAGCGCTGCGTCTTTTCAAAAGTCACCTAATCAACATTTGTCATTCAAACCAAGATTAAAGCTTGTCATCCAAGCCCCCATTTCAAAAGACACACACACACACACACACGATTTCGAGAAAGGTAGAAAGACTCGTCATGCGAGGCGTTTCGAGGCGATCTCGTAATACTCTACCCGAAACGTAACTTGACCTCCGAACCTAACAATCTCTGGTACAAAAAAGCTTTTTACTCGTTTTTGCTGCCAATAAAAATGATCCGTTTTCAAAAGCCTTTTCCTAAGTTTTTGCTACCAATAAAAACGACACATTTCACAATAGCCGTTTCTCAACGTTTGGGCTCAAAATACAAAAACCGCGTGGCGACTCCTCATTTTGTTCCTTCCCATGAAGCGAGGTCTCAGACACCAACCCCTCCGCGAAAGACAACCGCCTTTTCCGCGCCCCCGCCCGCGGCGAAAGATCGGGTAATTTCACCCGTCCTTCTCAACCCGATCGTGTCAAACACCACTGTTGTCTATACGGTCGAGTCAGAATCTTTGAATTCCGGTCCTCTGAGTCATCCGAAGGCCTCACGCACGAGGACTATCAAAATGTAATCGATGTCATCTTTCCCCTTATTTTGAATGAAATGACGAGATATTTACGAGTATCCTCTTGTGCCAACTTAACAAATGATAAATTAACTCAAAACTTAACAACGGATTAATAATGAATCATTTGAACAAGATGCAAACACACTAAATGAACAATACATTAAAGAAATCTTTAAGCGGGTTTCGAGAAAAAGAGGAAAACCGGGCCCAAGCTGCCGAGGAGGTTTTGACAAGTGTGAACTTGGGTGCTGTCGAGGAACCTAAAGAGACACGAGATCGGAAACTTCTTCCAGGGGTTGAGACGGGACGGGTGATCGATCTACTCGAGAGAATACGATCGACGTGTTTGCATGGTCATACGGGGATATCCGGGGCTGGGCAGGTTCGATAGTAGAGCACAGAATCCCTCTAGCACCGGATGCTAAGCCAGTGAAAAGCGAGCGAGGAAGATCAAGCCAGAGTGGTCTCTACGGAGTCAAAGAAGAGATTGAGAAGCTCTGCGGGTAGGATTCATCGAGTCATCGAATATCCGACATAGTTATCCAATATTGTGACCAGTCACCAAGGCCAATGGGAAGGTGTCTTATTTAACTGTGTGGATTTCCGAGATCTAAACAAGGCCAGCCCCAAGGATGATTACCCTTTGCCAAACATAGACATCTGGTGGACTCCACGCCAACTACAAATTCAAATCCTTCGTTGATGGCTTTGCGAGCTACAACCGAGATCAAGATGGCCGAGGAAGACCAGAAAAGACGGCCTTCGCCACACCGTGGGGGAACTTGCTGTTATCTGGTGATGCCATTTGGGCTTAAGAACGCGGGGCTACTTACGAAGGGCGGCGGCCGCGCTTTTTCATGACATGATCCACAAGGAGATTGAGGTCTATGTAGACGACATGATAATCCACTCCAAAAGGCGAGGATGGGCGGCACTTTGTTGACTGCGGAAGTTCTTTGAGAGGCTGAGACAACATTCCATGAGATTAAACCCTGCCAAATGCACCTTGGAGTGACAAGGGGAAAAGTGCTTGGGTGTATGGTCACGGAGCGAGGTATTGAAGTTGACCCCCAAAGATCAAAGCCATTATGGATATGAGGCCACCTCGAACCCAGACAGATGTCAAAGAGCTTTATGGGAAAAGCTGCGTACATCGGCCGTTTCGTCAATCGGTTGACCACTATGTGCGAGCCCATCTTCAAGCTCATGAAGAAGAACGTAGACACAGAATGGACCGAAGAATGCCAGGATGCTTTTGACCCAGTTAAGGCATACTTGGTACATCCTCAGTGCTATGCCCCCACATAGACAGAAACCTCTTACGCTCTATCTCACTTGTCACTGATACGGCGAGTTGGGGCTATGCTTGCTCAGGAAAAGAAAGACTCTCGGGTAGAATGCCATTTACTTTGTCAGCCGGAAGGCTGCGGGAAGTGAGCTCAATTACTCAGCGTGTGAAAAAGACACTGTGCGGAGCTGGTCTGGGTAGTCGGCAAGTTGAAGCATTATATGCGAAGCCCACCTGTGAATTTGGTCTCAAAAATGGACCCCATCAAATATATCTTTGATAAGCCTTCCCTCTCGATGCGTCTAGCAAAGTGGTCCTTCTTCTTGGCGAGTACGACATCAACTATGTGACCAGAAAGGCCATCAAGGGTCAAGCGTTGTCGAGACCACCTGGCGAACTTCCCCAGTAATGAGGGCGAGAGGGCACGAACCCCAATTCCCAGATGAAGGGATCTTTGCGGTCGAGCACAAAACCGATGGCAATTATTCTTTGACGGAGCCGCTAACAAAAGAGGAAACGGCATCGGGATGCTGCGGTCGTCCGAAAGATGAGCATCACCCGTAGCCCTCAAGTTGAACTTCCCTGCCACGAACAATGTTGCCGAGTCTGAAGCTTTGCATTCTTTGGTTTGGAAGCTGCCTTAGAAAGGAATGTCAAGGAGCTCGAAGTTTACGGAGACTCGGCCACGATCATCAACCGGAGTTTCCAACAAATGGAAGGCGTGGACCACTAATCTTTAGCGGTATCATGCCCGTATGGAGGAGTTATTTGGGACGGTTCGGAGAAGTGACTTTCCACTACTTGCCGAGGAAAAGAAGCAGTTCGCGAGATGCCTTAGCTACTCTAGCCTCATTGGTAGAGATCCCGAGGAAAAGCCATAAAACCCTTAGAGTGGGTAGAAGAGAAGCCGACCTTACATTTGTGAAGTAGACACAGGACCGAGGCCTATAAAGGAACCACAGTACAATCAAATTTACCAGTTCCTCAAAGATGGAGAGTCGGCTTTCGAGAGACGAAGAAGGTAGACCAAAAGAAGGTGTCGAGCCGAGAGCTTGCAAGCCTTGAAAAGGTTGGCCTCCCATTATGTCATTCTAGGAGGCAACCTATACGAAGCGGTACCAAGGACCACTCCTCTTGTGCGTCACTCAAGAAAGGGCCAAAGAGTTGATGGCCGGGGAAGTCCACAATGGTCCACTGCGGTCCCTCATATGAATGCCGAGCCACGATGCAAGTGATCCTCGAGAATGGGTTACTCTTTGGATTTCCATGGAAAGCAGGCGTCCGGCACGTCAGAGCATGCGGACAAGTGCCGGCGGTTTGCCAACCTCAACCATCTCCCGCCTCATGACTGTCTTGCATGTGACTCCTTGGCCGTTTGCAACTTGGGGTATTGATGTGATAGGGAAAATAGCCCGGCGAGGAAGCAATGGGCATGAATTTGTGCTAGTAGCCATCGACTACTTCACCCAGTGGGTAGAGGCCAAGTCCTACAAGGTCCTCACTTCCAGAAAGTGGCCCAATTCATCAAAAGAAAACATAATGTGCGAGATATGGGGTGCCCAGCGAGATCATTTCCGATAATGGGTCGCACTTTGAAGGGGCTGCGATAGGTTGCTTTGTCGAGTCGGAATCACTCGCCCAGTCGTCTCCCAAATACGAGACCTCGAGACTAATGGAGCCGTGGAAGGCTGCTAATAAGACGCTCGAACGGATCATCAGGAAAATGGCCACCCGTGGTCGTGATTGGCACGAAAAGTTTGCATTTGGCACTCTGGGGCTCTGAGCGTCTGTCGGAAACGGCCTACGGGAGAAACTCCTTTTGCCACTAACCTACGGGATGGAAGCGGTGTTACCGGTGGAGTTGGAAATCCCGTCATTAAGGGTCCTCTGGAAAAACGAGTGTCAATGAAGTAGAATGGTTGCGCGGCCAGGCATGATGAGTTGGCTCTACTTGATGAAAGAAGGCTAAAAGCCATGGAACACACAGGAGCCTACCGAGAGGCGGATGGCTAGAGTTTGACAAAAGGTTAAGGCCGGAGACATCGAGGGTGACTTAGTGTTGAAAGTGAAGCCCCCTACCGAGAGATACCCCACAGGAAAATGGGAACCCGTTTGGATCGGCCCTTATGTGGTGCGAAGATACTATCGGGAGGAGCCATGAAGCTTGCGGACACAGACGGCAATCCCTTTGTCCACCCGGTCAGCGGTGATAAGCTCAAAAGATACTATGTCTAAATAAAAAAAAAAAAATATTAGTGCAAAAAGAGTAATACCCAGCTAGGCTGAAAACCCAAAAAGGGCAGTCTAGGCAAAAGACAGGGTTGCACATGAAAAAAAGAAGAAAAAAAAAATCTTAGTGCAAAAAGAGTAATGCCCAGCTAGGCTGAAAACCCCAAAAAGGGCGGTCTAGGCAAAAAACAGGGCTGCACATAAAAAAAATATAGTTCACCAGAATGAACTACGAAGACCTGAGCCCCTTAGTCTTTCTTGTAAAAGGGGAACGTAGGCAGCCATATATGGTTCGGTCTAAATAATAAAAAGGACAATCAAGCTTCCATGAAGTGCGTCCTAAAAAAAAAAAAAAAAGGGCATTCCAGTTTTCATAAAACGGGCCTCAATCAATAAAGACATTTGAATTTCCATGAAATGTGTCTTGATTAATTTCTAAGATAATATTTCTTGTTCATTACAAGTTAAAAATTTCTTGATGAGTTCAAGCACGGTCTACTCTTGACTCTGCTAACCTGCTACAAAGATCTAAAATACAATAAAATGCCTAATAAAACTAATGTGTTTGCAAAATGGCAATAAGGGAATCTAAGAAAAGATGCATCGTCGGTCGTCATTTGGAGTCTTCTTTGGTCTTCTTCCCTTTACCTCGACCGCGTCGAGTTTTCTTTCTCTTCTTTTCTATAAGGTCGGTATCCCTCATCCCGATCTCCGGTATCCTCCTTTGGAGCCTCCACCAAACCCGTGTCAATAAGTGCCCTCTCTACACGAGCACGAGTCCGCACTTCCTCCTCGAGTCTCGGTCAGGAGCGACCTCGGACAATCTCTTGTATCGAGCCTCCATATCTCTGATCGGAGTCACCCGGCGGTTATGGCGACTCGCCTTAGCCTCGGTCTCCCTCGAGTCCTACTCGAGTCACGATCGGCCCCCAATAAAGCGACGTCTCTCCCCCAGAATGACTGAGTCGCTCCCATTTCCCTCTCGTACCGGTCGAGTAGACGGTGGTCGAGATGGTGCTCTTCTGCTCTGAAGATAGCCACAGGTGGGAAAGCGGTGTATGTCCAAGCCCTCGAGAAGAATGAAAAGGCTGGTGGATCTCTCATATCCAATGGCATCACCTCCATGGTCCGGATGTCCTCCCAATCGCTCGATGGCTCTGTAAAGCCCCAAGCTGCCTGGATACCAAACGGGGAATGTAGAAGGATGACCGGCGAGAACCACGGAACCCTCGCGACATAAGACTCACTGAAATATCCTCTTGGTACGCAATCTCCAGTGAGGTATCCACCAACGGATGTCCGAAGTGGATAACCTAGCCATCGTCGGCTCCCGGCTACCACAGTCTGTTGCCTCGGTGCACCTCTCAGAAATCACCCGAGGGCGAGACGGTAAAGCCCACAGCAAAGCCCAGAGCCTCTCCTGCAGCCACAAAGTCGGCCTGAGTTTGGACTCCCGGACCTCATGAAATGGTCTCCCTAGCCATCTGTCAATGCCGTGAAGGGTCTCACCCAAAACCGGTGGGACAATGTCCTTCCCGGCTCTGCGAGTCTCGACCATGTCCAAGAGACCACCATGACAAATCCCCTACGGACTCGGCGGTGAACAAAGCGAGAAAATATGCAAAGAATAAAGGCATCCATAGCCACGAAGTGGTCGCGGCCATGGCCGGAGACCCAAACACCCCGGGATATCGAAAGGTCAATCTGTCAGGGGCTATCATCATCCTCGGCCTCTCCCGAGAGAAATCTGCAGAGAAAAGATGCAAGCTTTACCGCCACCGGCACGTCTCCGATCAGCGGAATAGATATAGCCTCAATCTCTGAGACCCCCAATCAAGGCTCGGAAGTCTTCATGCGTTGGGACAATCTCGTTGTAAGAAAAGCGATAAACGTGTCTCCGGACGTCCCAAAACTTTCTTCTTTGCTCTCAAAAGGTCCCAATCGGGCGGGAGATCCCTCAAATGCCATAAAGACTTGATCTTGAAGGAAGAATCAAGCAGCCCCTTGTGAGATTGGAAGTTGTGCTTCGCCCAAGATTGAAGATCGGACGAGAAAACGGTCTCGCTTCCCCCTTTGCAATACGACGGGCTTCTCCATCGCAAAATGACCAAAGATGGTGTCTTTAAGTCCAAAATGTGCTCTGAACAATTGGGACAAGTCTAGAGTTGAAAATGAAATGAAATGGCCAAGCCTTGCTTTTATTCGAGAAAATAACCGGTTCGAGACGGAGCGCAGGCCGCACGGCTTCATTTGCCCTCGGGACAGGCAACGCGGCCTCATTTGCCATCTGCGAGAAAAAATCTGCGGCAACCAAAGTTGCTGCCCAAGGGAGTTTTCACCCCACTTTCTCAACCAAGACACATGTACAAAAACATGTCCCGAGAAGCCATTCAAGCATTTATATATCATTATATATCATTTTGGCCCAGTTTCGGCCCCAATTCCAAGCAAAAAACTGCCAGAGGCTCGAGATAATATGCAAATTTAAAAGCATAAATTAGAAAAGTAAATAAAGCATTACTACAATGTCTTCGCCCCATCGGCGCCCAAATAAAGCAAAAATAAACAAAGTGTGCATAAAATTTGTCCATTGTTTGTTTTGTTCCTAATTCCCACTCTAGAGACCTCCTAGGCCTCAGATTCTTCTTCCTTCATGTTGCTCGGCTCGTAGACGCTAGCCTCCCTCATCAAGTCCTCACAGTCGCTCACGTCGAGACAAATGGACATTATCGTGCCCGTACTCGGCCCAGTTTGCTCCGGAATGTCGGCATTGGGTCCCCGCCCCGAGGCATGGCCTTTGGAAGAGTACTCCGAGGCCGATGAGGTAGGCGTTGTGCCCCAGACATGCCTTCTCTTGCGCCGGGCTCCTGTGCGTCAGCTACCGCCTTTGAAGTGCGAGCCGGCTTCCTCGAAGGGGCCGGCACATGTCTTTCCATTACATTCTGCACGACCAATCTGTCATAAGTGCGAGGTGGAACTGAGAAAAAGAGGAGAAAAATCTCGGAAGATCTCGAAAAATCTCGGAAAATCTCGAGAATTGCAAAAAGCAAAAAAAGAGAAGTGAAAAAGGGAAAAACCCTAAGAAAGTATACTTACAGTCTTTGTCGGGCGGCGGGGTATCTTTGGGGCTCCCTAGTGTCGGGGACGGGGATCCTCATCCTCCTCGGAACTCAGTGGACCACATAAGACGGAGTGCGCGGGAGGGATCGGCGGGTCCGGTAGGCTCATCCTCCCCACCACAGTGACCGCCGAGCTTCATCGGCTACGTGGCGTCCTCGAGCGGCACTCCACAAACACGGCGTAGGGGTATCCATATCAAAATACTCCTCGGCGGCCACGCACACTGCACAGTACCTAGCAATCTCATCGGCCCGATCCACAAAGTGCTGTAGCATCCGTCTTTGGAGGATCACGGGGAGTAATGGCGTCCGAGTGGAGGGACATGGCCATGCTTTGCCTCGAGAAGCGGTCCCCCAAATATATGACATCACATGTCGGCCCAGTAAGCCATCTCCATTTGCCTCGTCGCCTCGATGGCCTCTCCCGGCCAAAATCTCCAGGATACGCCCCGAGGGTAGAAGTCCGCTCCATCGTGCTCGTCCTTGTTGATAATCGGCCTCACCATATTATAATCAAAAGTAATCCGGGTCTTTCCCGTGAACTTATCCCTCGCATCTCCCTCCGGCGGATCATGGCGGGGAAGATGGTGATATCGCTCTGTTGGTTCCGAGGAAAGAACGATCACCTCACGAGAACCGGACACGCATGTTCAAAACATCAAAAGGGTCATTTTTCTTTCATAAAAGTCTCGAAGACAAGAAAAGAAAGAGAAAGAAAGCGAGACTACCTCGAGGGCAAAGGAAAGCGGATCCATGGAGCGGCTTTATTCCATTTGTACATGTCCAAGAGAAGTAGAGCTCCGCAATCCGGCCTCTCCCGAGACCGTCCACTATCCCATCTACATCCTCCCAGGAGAGTCGAGGAGGCTAGTCATGGCCGAGTGTCCCGAGAATTAGCAAAAATGGTGACCGGCCGGCATCCCACCACCTGAGCTCCTAGCCAGTGGCTTCAGGCGGTCACATCGCTAATGGCGAAGTCCGTATGCGGTTACGGGCTACCGCCACCTCGACATTCGTGTCTCCATCCCTAGCCCCTTGGGAATCGGCTCAAACCCGACCAAAGCTCGGAACTCCTCGGCTGTGATGTGATCCCTCCAAGTCACGGGCCTCCCGGTGAAGCGTAGACCCGGTGATAGCCAGTGAAATCGGCGGGAGTCACTGTCGGCTCTCCCGGCTCGGATGGAAGCTATGAGTGCTATCCCACCAAAACTCGGATAGGGCTGGACTGAGCCCTTGCTCTTAGAGGTGATATGGATCCCCTGTGATAGCCTCGATGAAAAGATCTAGGCCGGTAGCACTTCCAGTGCTTGGGATTCGCCCCATTTTCTCGAAATCGGGCATCCTCTCCCCAAGCTTGTACCGCTATCTCGAGATGGTCCTCTAGACTTGTTCTCCTGTAGACAAGCAAAGCACTGACAAAGAAATGTGTCGATCCTTCATCATTTTCAAAAACATGCATATATTCAAAAGTGCACATGTTTTCAAAGAAAAGCATTCATAAAGTTTTTCTAGCATCCTTTGCATAAAAAAAAAAAGCGTTTTCATCACTTGGAAACACGTCATGTCAGAATCTCATTGCTTTCCTAAAGCAAAAAAATCACAATTTTCTACAAAATTCCTTGCACATAAGCATTATTCTTTCAAAAAGTGTCATGCATGAGATCCCTTTTCATCTTCCAAAATCTTATTTTTCTCATTGATAATCAAGAATTTTGACCTAGTTCTAGCACATGCAAGAACTCTATCTCACTTTAGACAATTATCATTCTTACCTTTTATTTTCGAGAAAAAAAGTGGGTCATTCCCATTATTTTTATCAAATAGGTAATTGCACGATGCATGTTCTTAGCCTCGTAGGTTAAT